>OMLP01028472.1:124560-139818 GCA_900302685.1 Spondyliosoma cantharus
TTAGCTCTCCAAAACTAGCTCTAATTGACTTAATAAAAAAAAAATGTTTTAACTCTAAGTAGACCCATTTGAAGCCGACCCATCTGCAAGAGCACAGCAAAGCAGGAAGCTTTTATGTATTATTAATGTCAAGATGTTTACAAATTTTCATTTGTGGTTTAACTGCAACATGATCTTTGTCTCCTCAGAAGTCCATTTATGTGAATTATAACCATTCTCAATCTCCCTATTGACTGTGGCTGTAAAGGTTTTACAGGCTTTTTCTTTGTCTTGTTTTATGTGATGTTAAACTCAGCCCTGGAGGAATTAAGAAGGCATGTGTTCACTTTCTGGGGAATTTATTTTAAAACCCGGAGCTAGAAAATCAATGTCTAATCATTTTAAAAGACAAGCCTTCTTGACAAGTAACCAGAAGCTAAAAAATCAGTATTAGGCCGTTTATAAGTGTAAAGTTACGCTTGTTGTATCTGTGTAAAAGGCTAAGTTGGTGGAGATTTCTCATTCACTTGCCCGGACTGCATGAAGCGATAAAAAGATAGTCAAGGGGAGACTCCCTAAATAAATCAGACTAACCAATGGGAAAAGAGGTTTATTACACTGGAGTGTGTGTGGAGTGTTTGCTGCATATAGTCTCATTACACTAAATATCATTTTGGCAAACTTTAACTCATTTCAACCTGTTTCTCTGTCTGAAGGTTGTGACAAAAACTAATTTTAAAGAGGAAATATGTCAGATATGGTCAGAATTCAGTTTAAAACGTGACCCATCATTATCACCAGATTCAGCTGGGAATATAAGCAAGGGGCAAGTTTGCTACACTTTACAAGCTCCTTATTAAACAGAAAATTACAAACACACACTGTTTCAAATTCAAGCGTCTCTTTTACTGAGCCAAGATTAACTTAACTGTCTTGTTAACTTGTTGTAAAACATCATCGTTGGTCATTTATGGAGACTATGCTTCGTCTCGATCTGGCTGTGTTCTAACTGAGCCCAGTTCCGTTGCTGGCAGTGTATCACCAACATTTCCCTGATTGCTCCAAGCTCCCGGCAGAGACTTGAGGCAGATACGTGCTAATAGAGAGGCGAAGTCACACCGCTTCTGGTGAGCCCACTGGCACCTTATTTCAGAAAAAAAAAATAGTAGTCAATTGCAAGAGACGCAATATATTTTGATTCAGGTTGAACTGTGCCATGAATTACACACATGATGTTTGTCGATTTAAAGGATAACTTTGTCAGTCAAGAAAGTCACAGTTTGTTGTAAAATACTGTTTCGTTTTTTGTAAACCAACTAAGTAAACTACATTGTTTCACTCATATGTCACCAACACCAACATGGCTTCTATCAGGGCACAGAAAAAGTATTTAAAAGGGTGAAAATTACAACAAAATGAAAGATGCGGAAAAGGAGAGCTAGTCAGTTTTGTGAGCTAGCTTATGTAAGGGACCGGCTCTACAAGATTTCAGTCATTGGTTTTTGTCAAATGGGATAAAAAAAATTATTCCTCTCTCACTAATCAGAACCAAAGAGGTTTTTTCCTGAAATAAACTAGCAGCAGTTAGCAGCTACAGCCAAAGATAGCTACACCAAATAGTTTAATGAGCAGCAGTTAGCGGTTACTGTGGTGATATGCTGACCCCTATTTGTTTGGAGTGACGTTTGACTGGTGGCCTTGTCTTAAACATTGCACCTTTAATTAATCTGCATTAAAGTATGAGTGAGTTGTGTTTTAAAGTTACACTGTGCTAATAGGAGCCATTTAGTATGGCTGTGTAAAACCATAAAAACCCATGACCAGTTTATAATGTTTAAAGAGGTTTCACAGTACATACATAATTTATGTCCAAAGTCCAATTAAATATAGCGTCTGTGTATAACATATTCTCTGACTGTACTGCTCAATAAGATGGTCCAGATATAATTGCATTGGTATAAGTACACAAACCAGATTGGCTTGCGGATGTCTTGTAATGAGTGTGATGAGAAAATATGTGCAGCGATGATAATAATGTCCACAAGTCCTGTAAGTGAGAGATTCTGTTGATTCAGAGGGAGCGAAATCTATTTTATCACATACTGTGTCCTCTCACACGGACAGTATCTGTGACAACTAACGCAGAAGCACACACTTCGCTCCAGGCTAGCACATGCTGCTTGCTATGTCAAGGTGGAGCAGGGGGAAATGCTGAATGGGAACTCTGTACAGCAAGCACATTGATCCTCACAACAGTGTCCTCTGACATTGAAGCAACAGATGAAAGTGAACTGTTGAATTCAGAACAGCATTAAAAATGTGCAAATGCTGAAACAAATAAATGTCTAGCAAAACTATAACATTCCAGAGGGATTAATATCCAATTAAAATGTATGAAAAAAATCATGATATTATAATTTCACATGTTAGTTGACTCTATAAATCCTAATGAAGTGTGTTATTAGATGGTCTAATGAGTTTTTATTGTACCCAATGGAGTAAAATTGGAGTAAATGCTTTTACACACGCTTCTTTTAAGCTTTCAAAATATTGAATTAGATCGCACTTGAAAACATGAAACCATGATTTGTTCAAATATTGATAAACGCTGCCCTATACAGACGTAAGCCGCAGTTGTATCTTAAGGGGGTAATGAACATTATGTCTTTTGTTCCTCTTGCCTATGGAAGTAAAAGAAAGAAATGGGTTTGCAAGAGGTTTCTTAGCAACTGTGCAGGCTCACTAGCCAGCTAAAGACTGATGTTAAACATTTTTTTATGGCTGTTTCTCTACTATAGTAATTACCCTTTAAAAGCTCAGTGGAAAGTATATTGCTTTTCTTGTGATAATTTTCTTAGATCATGAAAGTTTTCCAATGGGTGTTTCAGTATCAGTAAATCTTATCAATCTGTCCTAACGACATTCAACAGGGCCTCTGTGTGTTTTTATTTCCCCAGGATCGACTCTGCAAGGATGTTTATGCCTTCATTGTGGTTTCAAACAAACATCACATGTATTTTTTAACATTGTACACATTCACTTATGGCATATTATCTGAAACATGTTAGCAGTATGTCATATTATAGCATCCTCTCTCAACTTCAGTGTACAACTTCATGTGTATGCTCATAAGGCTATCAATTTGTCTTATCTGTAGATCTGTGGATTTTATTGATGTCCTTTACTGAGCTAACTGGTTGTACTGCTTGATGGCCTCCTGTGTTGTATAATTGCTGTAATATTATAAGCTTATGCTTCTTGATTGAATCCAACCCTGCCGGTTTTACCAATAATGCTCACACAGCCAATATACTTTTGTAGTAACATCCAATTCAATGTTTTAAGCCCGCTGAGAACTAGAGGAAGTAGAGCAACTATGGCAACTGAACACCCAGATATGTTGGATGTTGCTTTGTGACTGGAAGATGAAAAGTAATCTGGATGCTGGCATGTTAACGCAACATGATGAATCGATAGAAAATAACTTGTTTTGAGGAGCTGCTGGCTTACGTGCGTTTAAAAAATTCTAGATGATGAGGTAGCTAGTGTCGTGTGAATTCACCCATAACAAGGGAATATTCTCCATGTTGTGCGATAAACTTTACAAACAATAGCTCTTAACCCATAACCTTCCTGCTGATAAACATCACAGATGTATAATAATCAGTGATTAGAAGGACATTTGCAGTAGCCACTGAAGAAGAGACCACTGCATCAGCTAAGCTTGACACTTGATTTGTTGTTGAAGGTATAGTATGAGTCATCATCAGTCAATCATCATCTGTGTTTATCAGGGTAAATGTATGTCTTGTTGCTGGACAAGTCTTCTTGACTGCAATTAACCTACATTCAAAGAGCCACTTCAGATTTATGTTTTCTTTTCTTTTTCTCTCTCAGCAATGTTCACCTGATAGAAGCAGCTCAAGTTGAATTGAGGTCAGGGATACAGGATGGTATTTTTGGTGAGTACTATGTACAACTGAGTAAGGTCGGTAAGGTTGTCCACATCGAGACAACAGGCCCCTTCAGAGCTAAGAAATATCTGATTTGTAAGAAGTACTTGATGGTGCATTTAATACAAATACAAAACGTTGATGATTTAAAGCCATATATAAATATGCCAAAACAAATGTAAAGAAATAAATAATTTGCCTTGACCCCTTTGATTTAAAAAAAAAATGCAAATGTGCAATGAATATGGCTGTCGCATGATGCAAAAATTATATAAACAAAACTTGTTGCTTTTGTGTATGCAGCTCCTGAAGCTGTGACAATTTAATCAATGTTTGCTGGATTATTTTGTTGTGTTTTTTTTGGTTGAGTGGATCCTATATTACTTTTTACCATGCATGCTTAAATGGTATTAAAGAGACTTTCACAGGAGCTTATGCTGCTTGGGTTTTATAGAAATGTCAGTGCCAGCTGCTTCAGGATTTTAATTAGTCAGAAAGGACTAAATACATTTCTTCTAATTAAAATATAATTATGCTCACAATCTATACATTTTGCTTCAGCCCAATAAGCCTGTAAAATCTGAGAAGAATACAAATGAACTATATGCATTTCCTCACTATGATGTCTTATTAACAAAACGCCACATTGTTCTGGTACAGAATTTAATGTTAATATGACTGCCCTGCAATATTCATAAAAAAAATAAAAAAAAATAATTACATTGTTTTTGCATGAAAATAAACAGTAGACTGCTTTCCATAATGGGAAACTACCCACACACCCACACTTGTTACGCTGTTGCAAAGCAAACCTGAAAGTGCAGGGGCGGTGATGGCCAAAAAGGCATTTTCTGACTTTGGAGCGCGCAGTTTGTGCGAGCGTCTGTCACCTCGTGTTCCCAGCTGATCTGACGCGTATCTCTCAGAGACTATCAGGTCAGTTACATGTCCTACTGCCCCCACAGACGAGAGAGCGAAAGGGGTGGGCAGATGATTGCTTGAAATGCCATTAGCAGTGTCTCTTTGGTGATAAGATGAGGATCCAACCACGCAAGTTTCCTCTCTGACAGCTGCAGCGTCTGGTTCTCTCCATCGAGAGGTTCATGTCAATCACAGCAGGGAAGGTAAAGTTTCACTCATTCTTTGTAGATTAAGCGATTTGTCTTTTCTCTTTTAGCCAGCTGGTGTGAAATAATTGTATTGTTTCTCCTTCTTACGAACAATCAACGTTACTCCTGAGCGTTTAAGTTGAAACATGTCGTGCTTTTAACATTTTCACTGAAAAACTGAAATGCGTCTCCTGTTTGGACGAACAACCGCTAAAAATGTCAACCAACTCCGTTTTCTCTTTATGTCTTCTTTCCATTTGAACTTTTTTTTTTAAACGATATTGTGTCGTTCAAATGAGTGTATGGAAGTCCAGATTTGACATGTGTTACGGTACTTCACAAACTCGATGTTAACATTTCCCCGTCTTGTGTCTCCTTCGCTCTCAGTTGAGACCGTGATGCTGTAGCCGCCATGTCACAGCTGTATTACAGGAACGCTGACAACACGTCATACAGGGACCGCATCCCGCTGCGGATCGTGCGGGCCGAGGCTGAGCTCTCCGTCCTGGAGAGGGCCTACCTGGGGGCGGTGGAGAAGGGGGACTATGCCAGTGTGAAACAAGCCCTGGAGGACGCTGAGATCTACTTCAGGATCAACATCAACTGCATCGACCCCCTCGGACGCACGGCGCTGCTCATCGCCATTGACAACGAGAACCTGGAGATCATTGAGCTGCTGCTCAGCTACAATGTGTATGTGGGTGATGCTCTGCTACACGCCATCCGCAAGCAAGTGGTAGGAGCTGTGGAGCTGCTGCTCAACCACAAGAAGCCACGTGGGGAGAAACAGGTACTGTAGGATGAGTGATTGCATCCTTTTTACAGTGCACAGTCCCACAGGTGTTTGTCTGACAGACCTGTTGCCAACAGTTTCATTTCACATCATTTGCAGTTTATAGTGGAAAACAAATGAATACCTGATGGTGTAATCATGTATTTTCAGCCGCCCAACTCCATAATTAAAGAAAATTAAAAGAGCTTAACGTTAGAGATAAAGATTATTTTAGTGCATAATACGTTTTTGAAGATAACAGGAAATTTAATTTAGCCTTAATTATTTTTGCGCTTCTCACTTGAGGCTGTAACAGGCAGGCGCTGATAATGTACGCAACACTGATAAAAAAAAAAAAAAAAGCACATCTTTGAAAACTACTTACCCACAAAGTTTCAGACAGTTTAATCGTATTATTGTTGTGTCCAACTGGGCTTCCAGAAACCTTTTTTGAGCCTCATGTGATGTACTGAAGGCTATACTAAACCTGTGTTAAAGCAATGACAGCACTTAACTTGTTAAAGTTTGAACAGAAGTGTTGTAATTTAGGTTTATTCTCCCTTGTGTGATGTTTTCGTTTCACCTCTCATGAGGTCTCTGTGGCTCAGGAGTCAGTGGGCACAAGTTACGGCAGCATGTGATGCTTTTGATCTGCTTTGATGAGTAACGTTAACCTTCCTGTTAAGCAACAGCGGGCACAATGTGGCTTGTTTGTTGCTATCTGTTAATATTAAGTTATTCTTTTCCCTGAATCAATTCATCCCTTACACAACATTTCACAAACAATAACACATTTCATACAGGCATGCTTTCCTCTGTCTCTGAGTTTGAGGCACGACTGAGGTTGTTTTAAGAATCCAACTCAGTGTTCTTTTCCGATTGAAAGTCACTGATGTTTTTTGATGTGATGTCTTTATGCTGCAGCTTGTACAACAAAAAGTCCACAGTTTGTATATCAGCGAGTTAGATAAAAGCTTCTGGTTGCTTTTAAATGAATTATTGACGTTTTTGGTAAATGTGTGTTTTGACGCTGCTGGGTCCCACCGTAATGGACTTGGTGTACTCTGTGAAGAGTTGGGAAAAGAATAAAGGATGTTGTTGCCTCCAACCAGGAAGGTATTTTATGGCCAGCTGAACCACAAGCCATTAGCTGTGTGCTTGCTGTTAGACAAGATGGTTAGAGACACAAGACAGATGAAATCAGATCCAAGCAGTAATTTCAATTCCTGCGAGGGGTTTAATAAGCAGTGCTCTTTTGCAAACTATCAGATAACATTCTAGTGAATTTTCATGTCTGTCCATCTGTGTGTTCCTTCCTTTGCCTCCCTGAAAAGGTTCCACCAATTCTCCTGGACAAACAGTTTTCAGACTTCACCCCAGACATCACTCCAATCATCCTCGCAGCCCACACCAACAACTATGAGATCATCAAGCTGCTCGTGCAGCGAGGTGTTTCCATACCTCAGCCACATGCTGTGCGCTGCAACTGCATGGAGTGTGCGTCCAGTTCAGACGTGGACGGCCTTCGTCACTCACGCTCCCGTCTCAACATCTACAAGGCCCTCTCCAGCCCCTCTCTCATCGCCCTCTCCAGCGAGGATCCTTTCCTCACTGCCTTTCAGCTCAGCTGGGAGCTGAAGGAGCTCAGCGCAGTGGAGAATGAGTTCAAATCAGAGTATGAGGAGCTGTCTCACACGTGTAAACAATTTGCAAAGGACCTCTTGGACCAGACCAGAAGCTCTAGAGAGTTGGAAATAATCCTCAACTACCGTGATGGCATCAACCCTCTGCTGGATGAGAATGCTAATGATCTGGCCCGACTGAAGCTGGCTATCAAATATTGCCAGAAAGAGGTAAGCTCCTTGTTGTTATGATAGCCTCATTGTCAGATTGGCCTACAGCGGCACAGCACTACAGCTGTTTTTTCTTCTTCGGGATATCTTCAAAGTAAAAAAGATAACACGAGCAAAGATGTCTTGTCTTGATAACACTGGTGCACATACAGAAGCACTGAGAAGTGGCAGGATTTGCAGTGGATAAAAACATAAGTACAAATAAGAATAAGTATGAAATTCTGTGAACAACATGGACTGCATTACAAAGACAGTGCCAAGATGGGCTGTAAATGGGTTGAGAAGGGTGGAGATGTCCTTTGGGAGATTAGAACTACATGTAATTGTCAGGCTGGCTCTTAGCAATGCATTACAGTAGCCCTCTCAGACAGTCCCATGACAATTGGATAATTGGGGTTAATGATGGAATAAGTGATGGCCACTTCCCTGAAACACATACTCATAATAAGGGAGTGAACGTTTTACAGTCTTTCAACATTTTCTTTGGATTATCTCCTTTGGATGCAATGCAAACATTATTTTATTTGTTTTTATAGATAGTGCTGATCAGAATTTACACATTGTGATTACACAGCGAGCGTAAGAATAAGCTTACTTATGAATTTTATGATGGATTATATCTGTAAATGTATAAATGTATTTGTGAGGGTTTTTGCTTAAAACAGCAACACGAAGCTGCTGGTTGCTATAAGCTGGTGAAAATTGAAACTTTTGGTTGTGATCCAACACATTAAGTGAAATCTTGTTTCTCTTCTGTCAGGAAATGTTGCTTTATAGCTTTTACTTTGTTCACAGAAGGTAAAGAAAGTTCAGGGTTTTTTTTGCAACAGGCTACGGTATAAAGTGCAAAGAGTTTCAGCATGTGTCTTTGGTGTTGTTTGTATACAGCCGTCGCATAGTATTTGCAGAGTTAAAAGCTCATGCCACCTGTGTACTGCTCACCAGCTCTGTTTAGATTTAGCCTTGGCCTTTCACATTTAAGAGTAATTGCATGCAGTTTGCAGTGTTTTGACTTTGTTGTTTATTTGATGAGTTAGTTGCCAAGGTGAGAATGAAAGATCAGTGTGACTGTCGGCATCTCTATGTGGCACACGTGGTGTTCATGGCAAAAGGTTTTTTGAAAAATGATAAAAGTAACACTAAACAGAATTACACTGTTTGCTCTAAATAACAACAGGATTTCTCTGTATGAAGGAAGAAGGAAGGAGACACATGCCACCCTGGATTGCTGTATTGCATGATTTATTATTAGGTTTAATCATAATTTCTTCTAAGACTTATCTGCAGTAAATTTAGATTTCTCCTTACACATGGATGCCTGAAATCTTGACTTGAGCTTTGGAAATAAAAATGTGATTTTTGAGTTTTTATGCAGTAAAATTCTGGAGCAATGATAGATATTAACATTTAATTTAAGCCTCGCAGTGGTGTACTACTCATCTTATGTATGTAAGTATTGGTCTTATATAGCCTGGATTGAGGCTGAATCAAGATGAATCAATGAAGTTGATAGAACAAAGAGCTGAATGTCTTTTCCTTATCTGTGCACTTGTTCTGAGGAACGGTGCAGCTGTGCACTAGCTGTAGCAATCGTTTTCCAATTATAGTTAATGCACTTCGATCATCGTAAAGTTGTTTTTCATTTAATGCAAACACATTAAGATTATTGACCTCTTTTGTATTATCCAAAATGGTGTATCCAAATTAATTATAAGAATGAATGTGTTATTCATGCCTCATGTACATACAGTATGGTCACTTGTCAAAAGTGGATTTTCATGTGTCAAATTCGACAACTTTTGACAACCTAGTCTTTGTGATTACACCTGTGGCTGTCCTGAAGTTGTGCACAAAAAAGGTTCAGACACTCCTTTTTGTTTACCTAGGAGCCAAGACCACTTCAAAAAAACTCCTGACAGCCATAGGATGCAAGTCAAATTAATGTACAGCAGGAGTGTTAATTGTTTGTACTGCACTTACCTAACTGCACAGGAGTGGCCACCCAGAGGTTTGTGCATAGGCTACTAACATTATAGTATGTTGTGGGCATATATAATTCTACTTTCCATTTGTGTGTTCTGACAAACAACTGTACAAATAACACACATCATTAATCTGGGCTCTTATGATGGCTTGCCATTTTGGACTTCTTCATCGAAAATGCACTAAAGTGGTGGAAGAATTTTAATGGACTTCATAGACCACCAGCACTTAGTGGATGTCCACATTATTAGGACAAAATGTTCCTTTAATGCATTCAGAAAAGTGTTTTCCTCTGTTATCCCGGTACCTGCTGCACTCAGGAACGATAATAGCTCATTATGTTATAATTTAGTCAAAGTACAGAATATGTATTAAAAAAAACACATTGAGTTTGTTTGAGTTGTCTATGTACATTATGCATCTGTTGTAATGTTATCTACTAGAAACCATTGCAGGAAAGCTTTAAATTATTATCTTCAGAACTGATGTTCATATAAACTGATCAAATGTTATTATATAGCTTAATTGATTTGCACAACACAGTGTGTCATCGGTATAAAGATGCCTTAGGACAAAATTAACACTTGTTTTGAAGGGGAGTGTGGGGTGACGTGTGGATGGGGTGACTTTCACCTTCCAAAAATGTCCACGGACAAAATCTGGTCCCGCCAGATGTCCCTTTTAGCCTCCAGTCATGTTATGGCAAGTCAACATGTCACGAGGACAGATAGGAAACATTCAGTATGTCAGATCCTGCACCGATGCATGACCTCATCAACCACAATTTAATGCTATATAGTACCTTAATGGGAATCCATTTGGCTGTAACATGGTTAAGTAGAAATTAACTTCTATCACCATCCACAGATGTCCAGCAGATGCCGATATCAAATCTCAAAGGGCAGAGAAAATGTGTATGGGAAACAGTTTTGACCTCTCAACAGAGCATTAGAGAACACTAGAAATGTTTCCCAATTTTCTCCCTTTATTCACCAATTAGTGCATGCATACAGTATGTAGACCACATAGACAAACACATACATAATACGAAAACATGAGAGGTGACAACGAGGTAAGAGGAAAATAAAATAAAAACAAAATGGAGGACAAAAATAAAAAATGCAGCCCATGATCTACTCGAAACCTTTGGCAAATCTTGAAACAGCTGGCTTCGTGGCAGTGGCAACAATAATCAACATTATTATATTGTGTCATTGCATTTGTAAATTAAAAACGTGTAAATGATTTTTGTTTAAGTTTAGTTAATATTTCTTTTTGTCTCTCTCGTCTCCTCAGTTTGTTGCTCAGCCCAACTGTCAACAGCTGCTGGCCTCTCGGTGGTATGATGAGTTCCCAGGCTGGAGGAGGCGTCACTGGGCAGTAAAGCTCATCACATGTATCTTCATCGGTCTCCTCTTCCCCCTGTTATGCATCTTCTACCTGATCTCACCAAAGAGCCGCTATGGCTTATTTATCCGGAAGCCGTTCATCAAGTTCATCTGTCACACCGCTTCCTACCTGAGCTTCCTCTTCCTGCTCTTCTTGGCCTCGCAGCATATAGCCTCTGGAAAGAAGGACTATCAGGGCCCGCCACCCACCACTGTGGAATGGATGATCCTGCCATGGGTGCTTGGTAACAATGAACACACACACATACACAGACACTAACATGTCGTGTCATGTTATCATGCACTCTACACCGTGGTCACACACATTTGCAAAAAGTCGAAACTAAGGCACTTTCTGTGACTGTGACATGTATGCTAATGTACAACCTGCAAAATGCTTGTCAAATCATTTATTTCAGTGACAAATTACCTCTGTTGTTTGTTCATTTCTCCAAGGCTTTATATGGACCGAGATCAAACAGATGTGGGATAGTGGCTTCAAAGACTACATAGATGACTGGTGGAACTTGATGGACTTCATAATGAACTCCTTGTATCTTGCAACCATTTCCCTGAAGATTGTCGCTTATATAAAGGTACTGTGCATCTTACAGCGCAAAGTATTTGACAGACACAGATTCAAATCTACACAGTTTATCAAGGATTGCAGCACTTTTACTTAAATGTACAAAAAAGAACTTGTGGATTACCGAATGTGTGTTTCTGGTTATGAAAAAGTCACAATTGCAAACTGTTTTGGGGATGCAAGAAAAATAGTTTTTAAAATATGTCGCCTCTTTCTTTCACTAACTTCCAAGCGAGGCTTTGGCGGTGATATTGCTTTTGTCCACAGGGGTGGTCAGAATCAACCAACAAATTAAAGCTCCTTGTAGCTGCTTTAAAGACACATAGAAGGAAGGAAATTTAACATACTTCAAGTTTGCTTGAAATCTTGAATCCATTATCGAAACCAATTTGTCATTTTCATCCTTCTTTTCTTTTTTACAGTACAGCTGCAGTAAACCCAGAAGCACCTGGGAAATGTGGCACCCGACTTTGGTTGCAGAAGCACTGTTTGCCATCGCCAACATCTTCAGTTCCTTGCGCCTCATCTGCCTTTTCACTGCCAACTCCCATCTTGGCCCCTTACAGATTTCACTGGGGCGCATGCTCCTGGACATCCTTAAGTTCCTCTTCATCTACTGTCTGGTGTTGTTAGCTTTCGCCAATGGCCTCAACCAGCTTTACTTTTATTATGAAGATCATAATGATCCTGATGGATGCCATGGTATTCGCTGCACTAACCAAAACAATGCCTTCTCAACGCAAGTTAACAATAAGTTGTCCCTAACAAATCTGGATTATTAATAATTAATATGTTTGTTTTTCAATAGCGCATAATGTGATGTATGGTTGTTTGCTTTTCAGGCTGTTCGAGACACTGCAGTCATTATTTTGGTCTATATTTGGCCTGATTTCTCTCTATGTGACAAATGTGGAGCCAAAACATGAATTTACCGAGTTTGTGGGCACTACCATGTTTGGCACGTACAATGTCATCTCCCTTGTAGTGCTTCTCAACATGCTAATTGCAATGATGAACAACTCCTATCAGCACATTGCTGTGAGTGTTGTAGCTTACCTATTTTATCGTTTTGCTGCACTAATTTGTCTTGCAGTACTTTGCAAAAGGTTTTGATTAATTGCTGTTTTGTTTTTGTTTTGTGTTTCAGGATCATGCAGATATAGAGTGGAAATTTGCAAGAACAAAATTATGGATGAGCTATTTTGAAGAAGGCGGAACTTTGCCATCTCCATTCAATATAATACCAAGTCCAAAGTCTGTTTATTATCTTTTTTCATGGATAAAAAGACATTTTTTGAAGAAACCAGCCTTAAAAAGGCTTGACACTTTCGAAACTTTGGGGGTAAGTAGTTTCCAAAGATTTGCTTTGATCACCACTGTTTAAATGTACTACATTTTGTAGTGCCTGTCTGTTGTTATAGCTTCAAAGTGAGAAGCTCCAAAATAATTAAGCCTTAACTGAATTTCCTGTTCTCTTCAGAAATGTATTAAGCACTAAAATAATGTTTATCCTGAGGGTGAGTCACCCATCATTGCTAACTGAAATAACATGCCGCTTTGTTAATGGTTCTTTTTATGTTCTTTAATTGTAGAGACGTGCAGCTGACAATGTAAGATTAAACCATGAGTATCAGGTATTAAGTTGTTTTCCACAATATTCTTTATCACTTTATGGTATGTAGATTAAACTTTATTTAAAAAATGAATCTGTAGTTTGCTTTAAAAAAAAGTGTGCATCTTTTTAGGAGGTTCTGAGGAACCTTATGAAGCGATATGTGGCTGCAATGATCAGAGATGCCAAGACAGAGGAAGGTTTGACAGAAGAGAATTTCAAGGTATACAGATATTCAGTATTGGAACCTCAATTACCCATATTTTTTATTTGCTGATAATCTCTGCTGTTGTTTCCTCTCTGCTTCTCAACAGGAGCTAAAGCAGGATATCTCCAGTTTCCGCTATGAAGTCCTTGGAATGATGAAGGGTAAACCTCAAGGTGGGTTCCCGGGTACAGTTGCAAGCTCCACCTTGGCTTATCCTGGAAACTCATTCAAATATTCTCCAAACTTGCCCACTAAAGATCCTCAACACAGGCTGAGCGTGTCTGATCTGACCACCACCACCTTCCTGCTGAGTGGAGCCACCAACTCTACCAGCTCTGCCGGCTCATCTGGGCCCCTCCAGGGACACAGCAGGCCCCTTTCTCAGAAATGTGATGAAATTCAATCAGTGTCAGAGGAAGATTCGTTGGGATCTGATCATCAAAACCAACAACTACAGACTAAGAGAGTGGTTGTGGAAGTCCTACAGAAAGCTGCAAGCAAGAAAGTGAAAAATGGGCCAAAAATATATAAAAATTAGGCCGTGTCTGCAAGTTTATAGACATTTTGAGATTTCATTTTCATTCACTAATATACATGTTGAAAATACTTCATGAAGTAAACTAATATATATAATATAGTTACCGGCAGTGCAGGACCTTTGCTTATAAATGAATGTCTGCTACAGTGCTGATGAAGTCCATCAATGGCAGACAAATCTTTGTGTATTTCACAGAAAACTTAAGTCTTTATATTTGGATTCTGTGTGCAGTCGTAGGGGCAGAGAAAATAAGAGTAAATGGGGTTCTACGGTGTCAGAGGCATGTCTACAGTATCTGGGAGTGAGAATAATTACAGGAGAGTAATGCATTCTCCCGCCTGCACTCATAAACCTTTCGATGCTCTTATTGAATTGAGTGATCTATCATTCTGCCCGTAGGTTCATAACTGGGGATGGCTTTAGAATGCATCATTGTTTATTACATGAGAAAGTTGGGGAGCAGTCTTGGGAGTGAGAAGAGAACAGCACTGCTGTCATTCACAAAGTACTTCTTCGCCAGCTACCTGAGCATCTCACTTGTCGATCAAATTTGCACAAAGTCCCTGGACAATCTAGTCCTTGAAAAACAGCATATCAATACTGACACTGGGAAACTGATTTTTAAATATGTTCCACAAAAGACGAAGAATTTGCGGAAATGTGAAATATTAGATGGGCTGGCCCCTTGTGCACAATTTATGACATGGCAAATCATTTTCTTTTGATCAACTAATTTGATCAGCTATTCATTCCATCCATTCATATTTATTGCAGCTCCGTTATATTGTATTGTATCCAAATGTTGCATGTATTATGTTCAGGGCAACCCTGAACACAGAGCTTGCTCTTATTGGCCCTTCCCTGTTTGAATAAAGGTCTTTTTTCAGAAAGGGGAGACAAAAGTTATGCACTGCAGGTTTTAATGATATACTCAGTTTAATTATCCTTTAATGTATACAAAGGCATAATAATATGTTATCTCACATTATATTACATGCATTCAGCTCTGATTCATAGAAAACATACTGGGTGAGATTTGACCTCAGTGAGTGCTGACTTGATGCTCAGGGAATTGTGAAGCAAGTTGGTAATTCATGTTTTACTTTGAGCTTTAAATTCCAAATAGTCTTGACACCCTGCTGCCTATACTCTCCTCCTTCACCTTGCACTGTCCTCTTACTGTGATATGCAAAACTATCTTAAATCTCTATCTCTGTGGAAAAGGTATTACTTCTCATACCCTGACAGTATCTAATCCTTTTATGCAAAAATAAAGA
>OMLP01028473.1:0-17059 GCA_900302685.1 Spondyliosoma cantharus
GGAAGGATGGGGGATGTTAGGGAGGATCTGCTTCACAGATCAGTGTGTGGGGTTTCCAGAGACCCGCAGCATGTGCAGGTGATGCTGCCGCAGCTCTGGCAGGTTCGTCCTTGTAAGCATCACACGCCGGAGTAAACCCGAATCCCAGTTTGACAAACCTGATTATCCAACTCGAAGTGCTCAGTCTGCCATGTCAACAGATGCTTGAGATTAAGTTATCTGTGCTAAAACTGGCAACAGACAAGTGCCTTTGTTTGTTAATATGGTTTATGAAGTATTTTCTTAGTTTAGGGGATGGAGTTCTGGGTCGTACGGCCCACTGCATGGCTGGCCCAGACTTCTTCCACCTTGCCAGGAATCCAGACTCCCATAGTTTTGGTTAATTTTGGTTTTATTTGTAATTAAACATTTCCTTGGCAGACTTGTTCTCAGGTATGCCGCTGGTCACGAGGTAGAGCCAACCGTTTGTTTTGTCATGGCCGTAACAGCAACGGCTACAGAATAATGAAACCATCAGTGTGTAGATTGGCTCCCTATAAACTTGAGCATCACCGTGGTCAGGTACGAAATCTCCCGGGAAAATGAAGGCAGTCTGACACCATTTTTAGAATGAATGGATAAACTCGTTTTGCCAGGGAAATTAGAAATGATCAAAGATCATTAGTGACAAATTACACTCATTAGAAGTTTCATTGATAAATTACTTACAAAGTTATGATGTTTTCTTTTCTTTTTTTAACTTCGGTCTCTCTTCAAACTCAACGCTAAATGAATGACGTTCGAGCACTGCTTGAATGGAGATGGATGGAAAAGTACCCACACGACAATGTTCTTAATTTAAGGGCCGGAGATTAGTGTGTCCACCCAGGTGTCGTGTTCCGTTACTGCCAATCAGCGCAGTGACTACCGCCGGGTCATTTGACCTTGGAATTAAAGCTGATTGTGCCCTTTCCCATGGGATGAAAAAACCCAGATGTTGGTTCTTTGGGGCTGTAATTAGGCGCAGTGTTGCTGGCTCATAAGGGCTGGTACGGTTAGCAACCGCGTTAGTGTCAGGGCGACTTGCTGTTTCGGTTGCTAGCTCGTGCGTCGTTTTTTTTCCCATAGAGACAGATATTGTGAAAACAGTAAAATGCAGAAATTGTCACCAAAGACTTCTGTTATATGACATTTGGCTGGGGAGTGCAAAATCAAACTCGCACTTTTGGACCAAAAGAAACTGATGGAAGCGAAGGGGATGAAGACAGAAGGTGAAGTCATCTGGCTGGACGCATTAATTGACGGAATCCGGGGGAAAACAGGGGATGAGCAGGGGGAGATTGTAGGTCAGAATGTAAAGTTGGAATTAATTAGGGCCCATCGCGGGGCAAATGAATGGCTCATTGTTATCGCGGACAGACAAGCGAGGAGGAACAATCTGGGCTTTGTGCTCCGGGTTCACCTCTCCGTCCCCCATTTTCTCACTACATGGACGCAGACAGGAGAATATTGAGCAATGTCGTCGTCGTCATATCATAAGGTAGCAGTTCCATCAATGCATGATCAAAACATTTTTTTAAAACATTTTTAACGAGCGAAATGAAATCATCTACAACTTACTTCTTCAATGTGACAATATTCACACCCTGAATGATTTGCATTGAGAGCACATGTGCACGCCTCGTGTGTCTTATGATGTATGGAAGTTGTAGTGAGACTGAGGGCTCTGTTTGAACTCAACAGAGGGGAGAATGGGACAGGCAGGTGGCTCTTATCTCTGGCAGACCACAGCATGGGGACACTCGCTGCATTGTATTCCCCCCTCCCCGCGCTCGCACACACGCTCTCACGAGCACACTCGAGCGCCGGGCCCGCTGGCTCGGTACCAACCATCTGCCGCGGAGGACAGGAGCCTTCCACTCCTCGGCGGTGATGTATGGTGTCTGGCTGCTGCTTGCCACCTCACCCCACAGTCACAAGTTCAACACTTCATCATATAGAGCCAGAAGTGGGTCATACTCCGGCACTAATTGCTTTGAATGCTCTGAGTGTTTGAGTGCGTGGCTTTGCACTCCGCGCGCTAAGAACTACAAGGGTTTGGAATTATACTTGAAGGAAAATCAATATTATAAATGCTGAGTCTTCTGATGTGTTCCAAGAGCAGTGTGTATTAAATCACTGTGTATTTGACTTGGTTTTAAGCCCTGCTAGCGGCGAGGCTTTGTGGATGGCACATTTGGCACAGTTGGTCCCGACACTTTGGTCAAGACTGAAATATCTTAACAGCTATTGAATGGCCTGCCATGATGTGAGGTACAGACATTCATGGTTGCTAGAGGATGAATCTTACAGGAACCCGCTGATGATCCCTTGACTTTTCGTCTAGTGCCACCAAGAGGTCGACATTTATAGTGTTGAGTGAAGTAATTATACAACTATAGAGCAATTTCTTTCTGAACACACATTCCTTGTCCCCATAGGATGAAGCCCACTGACTGAGATACCACGAGTTTGTCATATTTGTTTGTTTGGCGAAATTGCTGTCCAACTACTCAGTGCATTGCTATGACATTTTTACATTTTTTACATTCATGGTCCCCAGAGGAGGTTTCCCAATTTATTTCATGTCTCCTTATCTTCATCTGACTGTAGTGATCTCCTGACTCTTCCTCTTGAGGTACCATTGCCATGTTTCTCTGTCTTTACAACTATAGAGCCTTGTTTTTTATTAACAGTCTTTTTTGGGGGGTTTTGTGAAATGGCTAAACAACTACTCAGTGGATTGCCATTACATTTTTCAATTTTGACATTCATTGTCCCCAGAGACTGAATCCCTGATGATCCCCTGAGTTTTCTTCCACAACTACCAAGAGGTTGACATTTATAATTGGGACTAAAACGTCTTTATAACTTCAGAGACATTACTTTTTTTAACAGACATTCCTGGTCCCCAGAGCATGAAGACTGCGGTGATCACCTGATTTCTCCTCATGAGATCACCACACCATAACATTTTTACATTTTTGACAGGTATGGTCCCCAGATGATGAATCTAATCTAATCTCTGATGAATGATGCTAACCCCAGAGCCTTGTTATTACACTCCCGGCAGACCTGTCCTGTCAAGCGAAAATGCTCATTTGATTTACAACTTTCTTAATTCTGATGCATCAAGGTCCAGATTTATTTCCTCCTAACCCTAAATGATTCTTCTTATTGACTCCAGTCCTGCATTCAATCTCAGGCGTCTGCCACCAAACTGGAGAGCACTGCCAGTAAGTGCTGTTTATTCCTTTCCAACTAATGGGGATCTATGCATCAGAGAGACCGTTAGACAACCTTTCCTCCCTATTGACATCTTGATAAGTGGAAAATTGGGCCTGGAAATGGAGCTGGAGAAGGTTTACGGAGTCTCTCCACCCTGCATAATTGCAGCCTCGAAGCTGGCCGTAATTAATCTTTGAGAAAACTTGTCAAATTATTAATAGGGCCCTTAAGTGATGGCCCTGAAAGGAGGCCACTGTTCGGAGACGGGGGAGAGGGAGCGAGAGCTTTTGGAGGGGCTGTTTACTGTGAAAATACGAAGAGGTCACTCTCCAGGAGTTCCTCAACTCCACGTGTCAAGGCTCTCCACACATGAAGGAGTTAAAGGGAATGTAGGCCTCTCCGGAAACCAGAGAGCTCAGACTCAAAACTTGAAATGTCATCGGGTATAAAGTGAGCTGCTCTGTGGACACTAAATGGAAGATTGATTTTCGTCAACGCAGCAAGTAGTCTATGGCTTCAGGAGGGAGATGTTCATGTTCAGATTATATTTAAGAATTCTTAACATCTCTGTCTTCCAGCACATAGGCTACACTCTTTACCCTTTCTGCCTCTCACCCCACCCCCTGCTCCTGGTGAACACAACGACCATTGTTTCACCAACTGGCCACCTCACGCCATCCCGTTCACACTTTTGCATCTTTGCAAGCCTCTCTAGTTAGCGTCGTGCAAGAGGAATTACTCACCTGTATCAGTCTGTTGTGCAAACGCGCCACAGGCTAATGTAAATTATTTCCAGGAATCAGCTAACTCAGAGGTAAACAAGAACTAGAAGGCTTGCACGCTAGTGGCTTTGTGCTGTGAGCTAAACAACAGCAAGCTAACATTCCCACAGTGACAATACTAAAATGCTGACTTTTAGCAGGTGGAACGCTCACAATCTTCGCTGCAATTTTGGTGTTCAGTGTTGATTTGCGCATGTTAGCCAACATGCTACATAGAGGCTGATGCTAGTGCTAGTGTTACAAATGATTCATTTTGAAAGTTTTGACCCAATGATTGCCTTCAATGAGAAATGGATCAACAAGGTCTGGCAATACATCCTGAGGGGACCGTGGATGTCTCTCCAAAGTGTCTGTAATAAAGTATCGCACCAATGGAAAATTGGTATTCATCCTCTGGAGACCACGAATGTCAAAGATTTTAAAATGTAGATGTCCAGCCATTTCCCTCTTAAAAATGTCAACCTCATGGCATCTCAATCATCATGGAATCCTCTGGGGACCAGGAATGTCTGTTAAGAAATATGGATCTATAGTTGTTGAGATATTTCACTCAAACATAAATATCAGCCTCATGGTGGTGATTGACCAAAAATCAGAACACCACAGACTGTAGGAATTATCCTCTGGGGACAATGAATGTCTGTACCTCACTCCATGGCATTCCAGTGAATTGTTAAGGGACTTTTTCATCTTGACCGAAGTGTTATAATAATTCCGGAGGGACAGAGTGGCTAAGAACGTGTGGCTGTATTCGATCATTTTTCATCTGAACGATGATGGTAATACATAGTTTTATGCCTCATAGGCTTCCTATTATATCACACTGTATGTTGTCTTCACAACTGGAAGAATTAATCTGTTTAGACTTCCCATCATCATTCAAGTTTTAACATGAAATTCAATCAGAAAGGAACTGGAGCGGTACTGCTTTGCCTTTCATAATTAGAGTTGATTGTGTTAGTGTAAGTTAACTGAACAACTCACACTACTGTCTGCTACAGTTGGCTGATAATATACTCTATAGTCAATTTCATATCACTCCATTGTTTGCATGGAAACCAATTACATGCTTGAGCACAGTTCTTCTGCTTTCATAAGGAAAGAGAGGCAAAACATTCAATGAGGGAAACGACTGCACAGTGAAAATAAAAACAAGATTACATTTTATGGGATCCCGAAGGCCATAATCCTTATTGGCAATTATTGGAGCATAAAACTCCAGAAGATAGTGCAGGTTTAGTGAATTCTGGTGGCAGAAAAAGTCTTTACTTTTACTAAAATGTTGCAACAACCGCAGTAGAAACGTGACTGAATTCCAGATATTGTACTTTATTTTCAAAATCTTCCTCCTCCTGGACGCCGTGTCCTTCTGCAGATTAATGAGAGGTTGCGTTGTGGTGTATTATTCCTCAACTAGCAGACCAGGTGGCATCCACGGGAGACTGTCAATATTTGCTGACGTTGATCTTGTCCCAGTGTCTGTAGATTATAAGTGCTGTTCCAGAAACACAGTGCTGCAAGGGAACAAGGGATAAATGGTGCAGAAGTCAAACAAAACAGAGAAAAAAAGAAAAAAAATCTGTTTGTTGTTCAGTCTGGGTTTAACAGGTGGCTTCGAGCAATGAGTTGTAACATTGGGTGACAAAATTGGTTGGGTGAAGGATATTGGTGCTGCTGAAGCTTGTTTTTATTTGCGTTAGTACTTGTTTAGCAATATTAGCGTCTTAAAAGTCGCTTCTGGATTTGTTGCACATGGACTTGAGCTGTGCACAAACCTCAACAGACCTCAGCCACATGTAAAAATGTTTTTGCCAAAAGAAATCACATTTAAGATCGAATCGAACACTTCCTACTGTGATACTGCTTTGCTAGCTAGAATGAACCACAAGCTGATGGTACAGTGCAGTTTACACAATGGCAGGTTTCCTTGCATTGAGCTAGTTCAGGATGAGTGGTCAAAAATTTAAATTATCAACAGAATATAAAGAAGTAACAGTGTTGACTTTACATCAAAGATGTCTATGTATTATGTTGCACAGATATCTTTTGAAGTTAGCATGCTAACCAGCTAGCCCCTCGCCATTTTGCACTTTAGAGAGGGAATAGTAGCACCAAGATATCATGGTCCGAGCTCCCAGTTGAAGGTAGAGTCTGTTAATTCGACTGCTGGCTGTTTGGTTAACTAAACTTACTAGCTAACAGCAGCTAGCTGTTTGTTAGCTGCAGTTGTTTGAAGTTATTTAGAGTGTGAATTTGACAGGTTGCCAATACTTGCGTATTGCACCTTTAAATACATGGGTCATATTCTTTTTTTAGTCACTTTTTAGGTCTATTTTAGCATCAAATAGGTGTGGTTTGCCACACAGGATTATACAAAACAGTTTAGACAATTCCAGGAAAGAACTAAAGTAAACTTTCTTTTCCCTTAAAATCATGCCAATGCAGGACAACCCACCCACGAAGGATTACCCCACACATTGATTATACAATATTTAGAGTAAGACTTCAAAGATCTTCACATCCCACTGACAAATTCCTTGTTCTTTTAAAGAGATAACCTATAGGCCACATTGGTGCTCATGTGTAATCTTCCCAGCTTTCACATTTGTGGGAAATGCCCGAAAAATCCCTTTGTATGTGCAAAGTGTGTGCGCTGGGAGGGTTGTGTTGTGTGCACATGCAGCCACAGCTTCATGCTTGACATTCGACAACAGACAGGTATGTCCTGGAAGCCGTTCCAAACCCATTCTTCCTGTGTATGTATAAAAGATACCCCAGGGCCCTGCTGTTTGTAGTGATCCCTGAATGGAGGAGGCGTGTGTGTACATGTGGAAGCCCGAAAGCGGAACACACAGCTTTTCTGTTCTTCCGCAACACCATGTTTCATGCCCACTTGAAAGCCGGCTGCCTTGTGCCAAAGAGATTACATATTTCCTCACCTAGTGCCACAGGGTGAAGGAGCTGTGCTGTTGTGTGGGTGACTGTTGTGAGTGAATGCATGGTTCAGTAGACAGACAGTTATTTATAAATGACAAAGGGGTCTTTTTTATTTCAAGCTGCTGTAAGTGATATAGCTGCTGTAGCTCTATATTACAAAAGAGATTGCTGTTATAGAATGTTTGGTCAGTAACCAATGTCTCTCTTATCCCATCTTATGCAGTAAAAGACATTTCCTGGTATCCCTGCCCACTTTATCCAATCAGGACAGAACACTCTATAAAGAGGCGGTCCTATCTGCTTGTTAATGTGCTCAGCTGTGAGAGCAGGATCCTCCTGTTTGCTGGCGATTACCACTGCCCATTCATGTGGTGACGTAGAGCGGAGGGAGTGGGTGCTATCTGCAAAATGGACAGGAAGTTAGCTTAAACGACGATAATGCTCTGAAGGAGCTGCTGACACTCAATTCCACTTTGTATCTGTCTGTTAATAATTAAGCTAAGGCCAGACGACAGCTCGCTTCATTTAGCTTCTTGTTCTTACATTTATTTCTTCTTCAGATTGAACAAACTAGTTATTTGGATGTGTTAATGATGTTTGGGGGTGCTGGTAGGCAGCTTTGGACAACGGCAAGCTAGCTGTCAGTCCCCATTTTTAGTCTTCATGCTCGGCTAAGCTAACCGTCTCATGGCTCCAGCTTCATATTGGGTGTGCGCATATGCAAATATGGTATCAATCTTCTCACCAGCCTCTCGACAAGAAAGCAGATTTCTCAAAATGAATGTTGAACTAGCCCACGTGCCTTGATTAAAAAGTCATGTCTTAACTGTTTTGCCTTTACCGAAAGCCATAACGGCTTCTGAGCACGATCATTTTAATCAGATATGCAGTAAGTGAAACCTAAAACACAAGATCATCTGTACATGGAAAAAGATAACACTTAAAGAGTCAATGACTGCTTCCGTTTGTGATCGTGTCACTTCAGTGGTTGTGCAGTTTTTATGTGTGGTTAATTTCCATCCTGATCTAGGCGTGATTGGTAAGCTATCAGACCACAATAAGTTTTTCTACAGGAAGTCATTTATACCGGCCGTTGGTCGCCCAGTAATTATTTCCATCATGTAGCCTACGTCTTCAGAAAACTACAACCGAAAAAGATAAAGAAGGTTGATTTGGAAAATTTCGAAATGCCATTAGATGTGTTTTTGAACATGCCTGCCCGCCGTTTCCCCCATTTCCAATCCATATTGACTTACCGCGCTAGCTCCGTAAGTACGAAGTGTCACTCAAAGAGAAAAAGAGCATATTCCCCAATATGTCAAGCAAATGGTTTCCAAATAGTTAATAAACTTTTATTGATGTACAACTATTTAAGAAACACAGTTAGCACACTTGTTGCAGATGCTTTTTGGCTAAAGGAAGCTGTCGGCTAGCAATAGAGACCCACACACTGGAAAGCTGCTGGGTGAGCACGGTGAAGTAGACACACACTTCACCAGTTGGTTTTAAGCACACACACGCACACACACACACACACACACACACACACACACACACACACCCTCTCGCACATATACGCTCGGCAGTAGCCAGGCAGCCGAGGCCCTCAGATATGCTGTTGACAGAGATTATCAGCACAGTTCTCTGGCTGCCTTTTTTTCAAATGTGATGGAGTTTACTTTGGGCTCGGACCGGGGCCCTGACGGGGCTCCACCTGGTCCTCGACGAGGGCGAGAGAGACTCTCGGATCCAGATTCAGACGGACGGAAAAAAAAAAAAGCAAGAGCGGACTAAAGAGAATGAGTTCAGAAATGGGAGAGGGCCTCATAAAGGGAAACATTTGCAAACCGGAAAAGAGTTATGTAAATGGGTCAGTCATTAAGGCCTTCTAAAAGAGAGGAGGCCAGATTGGGGCCAGGGGCAGGCGGGTAGGCAAGTAGGGGAACATAAACCCATTATGTGAATAGGCTTCTCTGTTCAATGTAAGCTCCTCTGTCTTTACTTATTTTATTTTTTTTCAAGGCTTAGATTTTGGTTTCGGGATACAGTCCTCGCTAAATGCTAATATCAGCAATAGGTGCACACTTCTAAGAGTATCTTCAAGCAGTCATTACAGTATTTACTGCAGCAATGAGGCTTTTACTTGACTCATCCTCTCAGTGCGAGCTTCCCCCCGGTGGACACTGATTGTTATTCAGTGCGCTTCTGTGTTACTGTGGTTTTTTGGCTTCATCAACACTGCAGGCCTTTTGCAGTTAATTCAGGAAAACCCTGTGCAGGCGAACTGATAACAATGTAAAAAAAAAGTATTTTTTTCTATTTCTGTGAAACCGACTGAGTTATCTCTTCCTCACGTACAAATCTAATCAGGTTTTTTGGCTTTCTTCCTCCACAGTAACATTAAGCGAGGCTGCCAAAATGACTGTCTAAAAGTGTGCGATATGAGTAAAAACTTCAATTAGGCAGATCGCGAAAGCTTTGACATTCGCTGTTTAGAACAACCGCAGTTAATTAGACATCAAGACATTCCTCTGGCACATGAAGGAGCGCTGTGTTTGTTTCCATTGCTGTGGGTTTTGACAGCCCGGTTGTTTGCAGTACTCACAGTTGGACCCATGAAAGAGACATGACACTACCTAGACTCCCTCCTTTACATAATGTGGGATAAACACAAGGCTGTGTGTGTGTTTGTGTGTGTGTGTGTGTGTGTGTGTGTGGAGGAGCTGCCTATGACCCAGCAGGCGGTTGAACAACAAACTTAACTCACAAAGTAACTGACAAAGTCACGAGGTAAATGTATTGTCATTTTTTTGAAGGCTGAGTGAAGGGCAGTAGATATGGCATCCGAAAACTTGTGATAGATTCCGGCAAATGTTAGATATTTAAAGGGGAAAGAGCGTTGTTGATGGCTTTACAGTGCGACAATGTGCACCAGCCTGTGGTCATTATCTGTCTGCAGAATAAGGAAAAAGTCAAACTAAGTGGGAGCTAGGTAGCCTAGCTTGCTATCGGGCATTTTCTGAGTAAAATGGTAACATAACAGCATCACGGATTCGCTCAATTGTTGAATATTTAAATAGGGAAAGGGCATTTTTGGAGGCTGTACAGTCTGTCGGTGAAATAAATAAATGAAAAGTAATACTGAGTGGCAGTCAGTGGTGACTTTAGCAAACTGAGCTAAACAGCTTGAATTATCTGAGTGGGAGCAAGGTAGTCAAGCTTGCTAGCCAATAACACTCGTTGACCACTTACTTTTTTTTGTGCTTTACAATAGCTAAATCCGTGGCTATGTTTGTAAATATCTGAAACAGACAACTTGAAAATGAGGCCTACTTAATACAGTCACACTGACATGGTTGCAGGGGTGAAGGCAGGGTTTGAACTAATCTCTCAACTTTTTTTTTTCTTGCTATTTCAGCTATTTCATCATGACTGCCTTCGAGGAGGAAAGTGTGCACAGGCATCCATATTTGTATGAGGGCTTGCGTCAAGACTAGACAGACATGGTGTAAACTACTTCTGAAACCTTATTAAATGTTCATTTCAAGCATACTGAAACCTTTAAATCGTAACAATACAACACAAAATTGCTATTTAAGTTCTTGGAAGTAGTGTTAAGTAACCATCCACAACATATACGTGTGGCTTTGTGGGATGTCAAGCTGCTGACATAGTAGCAGTACTGGCAGTTGGAGCTCACATAGCTGTTGTCAGCGTTACAAAACAGAAAAGAGGAAGAGACAGACAGAGGGGGAACAACATCCTGTGTCTAATGTGACACCTATCAAAACCTGCTGTATAATTTACACAGGAAGGAAAGAGCAACACCTGAGCCCTGTCTGTCAGGAGACAGCTTGTAGCTGCAAGGACTTCACAGTTCAGTTCATTCTCAGCTGTGAAATCCTCGAAGCTTGCGTCTTCCTAAACGAGTACGGGGCTCCTCTCACACTGGGTAGTGCTCGAGTCCTGGCCTTGAATAAGGTTGTTATGATTTTTATGATTTTTCTTTCTCCTGATGCAGGAAGTGTTGTTTACAGGAGAAAAGTATATGTATATAAGCTTACTGGCCTCCACTTTGTGTGTTACAACTGCAAGAGGATGTCGCAGTTCTCAGATACACTGTGGTGCAGAGGGCAGTGGGCCCAACCGGTCCTGGATCCTTGATTTTACTTTTTTTCTTTTCCTCAATACGTTTTGGTGGCTGCAGGAACATGAGGATCCCAGGAACCTCATGCTACTCTTACTGCAAGGCACTTAAACTGTAACATCTCCACTGGAGCCAACTCCAACATACATTCACCTCCCATAGGTGAGGGGAATGTGTGCGACCGCTGCCTCCCTGTGGCAAAACACGCAATGACAATATTGCCACCCTGCAGGTGTTGAACAGATCACCCACTCATCACAATATGCATGTTTTCTTGCTGTGTGCCGAGCTTGGGCAAACCTAATTGAATTTGGAACATCTATAAGACAACGTGCTTATTCAAGTCCAATTTGTTTGAATTGTGGCTGTCGAGATGGATATCTGTAGGTTAGTACGCCACTCTCAGACCGAAATATGTCGATAGCTTTCAATTTGATTTGGATGAAAATTTGTATAGACATTCATGTTCCCAAGGGGATGATCCTCAATGACTTTTGTAATTGACTTGCTTTCGTTTGGACTAAAACAACTGTGTTACCAACGTTAAATATGTCATTTAAACAACGATATGTAACTTTTTGTCGAAAGCTATTTGATTGTTGAGTCTCTTTCCATCCATCCATCCATCCATCCATCCATCCATCCATCCATCCATCCATCCATCATCTGTTGCCACTTATCCTTTGCAGGGTCACGGGATGGGCTAGAGTCCATCCAAGCATAACATTGGCCGAGTGGCGGGGTCACCTGATTGGCAACTATCAATCAAAATCAAATACCAAATTGGGTCTTTGGCCCGAATCATCAACCCAAGCATTGGTATTTGACAATGTCAATGAGAATGAGACTCAACAATCAAATATCTTTCTTTATCTGAGAAAAAGTCTTGCGCTTGTTCATCCCAACCGTCCGTCAAACCACACTTTTCATCCTCTATACTTCCTCACCTGACTTCCTCCTTTGCTGCAATACGAATGACCATCGAACAACAAACATCAGTCGGGGTTGTAATAAGCTGTTTTCACAGTCAACCTTTGTGGTTGTTTTTGTGATGAGGCCATTTGGTCCGACCTCGACTGTACCTGTATGTGAGGGTTGTCATTGTAGGCATGTTAGCGTGCTGACATTATGCTGTAAGTATTGTAAGAGCCGAAAAGCTGCAAGCATGGTTGCTAGCAGTCTTGTGAACATACAGTATAACTAGCTTTTCTTACAATTGAAAACATAGAAAATACTGTCAGCTTTTTGATACTAAAACATTGTGGGGTGTGCGCTGCCACAGGGCTCAGTTGATGGTAGATTGAGACATGCAGCTCTCACTGAATTCATACATGGATATTGAGCTTTAACTTAGCAGCTTTAGGATGAAAACTACAGCTTAAAATGTTGAATTCTGCTCAGATAAGACAGCTGTACATCCTCCAGGCCTGAGTGTAAAAAAACAAACAAAAAAACGTTTCCATCTTGCAGCCCTTATCTTGAGATACTTATTCGATAACAGTTGCATCATATGAGGGACCAAAAACCACACTCTGACACTCAGAACCAAAGTGGAATCTTGTTTTGGAATACATGTTTTATCAGTAGTTTATTTCGGGCTGCAACTTAAATGTTATTTTGAGCGCAGTTTGGTGGAATCTTGAGCTGACAGAGAGCCACTTAATGACCTACAGTAGTGATTTTTCTGCACCCTTTGACCGGTGGTGTCTTCTTACATCAAGTCAAGCTTGTAGGCATGGGCAGCTGTGTAAGGAGAGAGGGCCTAGTTAATAGCCTGAGGCACTCGGGTGTAAGGACACATTGATCTAGTGGGGAGCATAAAGCACTCCCAGAGCAGTGCTAAGGAGCCTCTGGCTTATATTTATCAAGCCTCTCCAAGTGGGACGGCTGAACCTGGATCAGTGGTCGGGTCACATCGCCATTTAAACCTCGACATAACTACAAGAGTAAAATGGGTCACAAATCACCACTGTAGCGCAGCTGGGCTTCAGAGAGACTGGACCATAAAAATAAGATATCAGATCATCAATGAAACAGGAGCCATTTAATAAAACGAGGGGGAGAAAAGAGGTGTCAAATCAATATTTTACAATACTTTGACGGATATCCGCTCATCAAAGATGGAAGAGCCCATTCAACTTCAATGGGGCTCCGCACTGGCGCTGCGCTCCCAGGCTCAAACAATGCCAGTGCTGCCTCGCTCTGCCTCTAAACTCGTGGCACTTAAATTGAATATAAAGGATGAAATATGCAAGTTGTACTCAGCTTAAAAAAAGCAAGGGTGTTCTTCACAGTGGCAAGAGAGGCTAAAGCTGACACTGATGGGAGCTCTGAACCAAATAAGTAAGGTGCATTTAGCTGCAGACAAAACTGCTCGTGTAAAAGTTTACAAGCAGTGTCTGGCTCCATCTAGTGGACTTAATGAGTACAAGCTGCTGCAGTGTGGTCACAGGTCATCTCACTTGCCAACGCCGTCAGTGTTTAGATCGTATTCAAGACTGGATTTATAGTGCTCTTTTCTGAAGCACACTCGTTGTAGACAATGTTCTACAGCAAGAAGAGTATAAAACTAAACAAAACACTGATTAATAAGAAAAAAAGTTAGTTTGTTTGTTGATCCTAAATGCAAAAGGCCTGGTAACTGATGGTGTCGAGCCTGGATTGTGGAATTGCTTGTCCCCCGAGGAAACATGAACGCTCATATGGGTGAAAAAGCTCTATAATCTATTCGGTTCCAACGCACGAGTTGCTTTAAATCTTTAAACTAAGGCAACTACAGCTGCCCTACTTAATATTTCAACGTCAACAATGGATGAAATGACTGTGTGCTCGCTCATATTAACTAATCCTTCAAACTTGAACTTTTCTTTGTCCTTAGCGTCACACGTCTAATAAATGTGCGCCCTCGTGCCATAAAGATGAAGCACACGGGCATCACATTCGTTACCTCAAGTAGTGGTCGTTCGAACATTACATTTCAGGTCATTTCTTCTTTATTGAACTGTGAAGTCAAGGCCGGGGGGGAGATAATACAACAGAGAATGACGGGCGAAGCCGGTTGAAGGACGGTTTCATAGTGAGAGCAGAGGAGCAAAGGCAGGGAATGAGCCTGATGATGGACTGGATCACAGTCAGCAAGTGTTCATGCCTCAGACTTAAATGAGAACACCTATAATGAGTGCAAGAAGATCCATCATACTACTTTTATATTTCAACTGGCACTAACACACATTAACTCCCTTTTTGGTTCACTGTGATGCAAATTAACGTTCAGACTTTCTCTCTCCTGCCGGGACAAGCAGCAGATGTTTGAGAACAGACTCTCCGTTTCAGCTGATTTCACCCTTAAACCAGTGAAGGCAATATACCCAGACTCCCTTTGCAAATTGCTGGATTTTGTGAGTTGTTGAGTGCAAAGAAGCTCTTTTTTCCCTTATAAAACCATCAGCTTGTCGCGGTTTTGTTGTAGCAGCCTGTCCCCGTGCTCCGTGCCTAAAGTGCGTCTTACCTGCCACCATCTTGCAGCTGTTTGAACACTGTTCCGGCTGAATTATTGACAGTAAACATGTCAAGTTTTACAAATAGGGTAAACAGTTACCAATATAGACTACTTCTTTGCCACCTATGAAAAAAGTCATCGGAGTCGCTTAAAAAATTGCTCAATTTTGTCTCAGAGTTGTCGGGACAGGAAACACTTTTTTAAACTTTGTTAAACCACCAACAACCAATTTTTAATTATTTGGGTGTGCTTGTGAATTCGGCATTAAATGCAATACATAAAACTATTTTATTATTGTAAAAAACTGTTCGTTTGTATACGTGTGTTGGTCCATCCACCATTATAACAAGTGGAGATGCATGGTGTCAACAGGCTCTGTATCATGTTAAAACACTGACGTAACTCAAGCTTTAAAGGGGCTCTGTTGAACTTCTGTGTTGTGCTGGAAGACCGTCGTTTGTTTACCATAGCACATTCCATCTGTAGACTAATGTTAGCTACTGTTGCTTTATGTTAGAGGAGCAGTAGCATTCAAACATCTGCCTCATACTCATTTTTCATGTCAAGCTACAATCTGCTCACATATGGCCAATGAGAAAGTGATTACTACATGTAAATTGCTACACATTGTTGCATCGAGCCCCTTTAAGTAAAAAAAAACAAAACAGAAACAGAAATCCAACATATTGGCAGGCGTTTGAACTTTATTGGCATTTTTGCAAGACCTCATCTGTCAATTTAATTCCAGTTACGATAAATGCATAACAACTGTTTTCAGAGGATGTTACATGGATTATCTCGGACAAAAAAAGATAGTACGGCTGCCATCTCATTTTTTTCTTCATTTATTTACAAACAAAGAAATGTATCTGTACTAGATGAATTTTTAATATTACCCCACTCATTCAGGTGGATAAATCATGCAGCAGAGCTTTAAATTGGTTGAAAGATCTTGATATTGCTGAAAGAGGCTTTAGTGGGATATGACCAGAGTGAAAAAGAAAGAAAGAAGAGCATTAAAAAAAAAAAAAAGGAAATCGGGCAATACTTAAGCTGTCACAGTTTAGGCTAAAAGCGAAGACACACAATAACAACATTATCATTTTTGAAAAAATAAAAAGTGCAAAAGGCAAATTATCCATTTGGGATGATTAAGAATTCCAGTTAAAAACTTGGATGGCTAACTTTTTTTACATTTTCTTTTTTCATTTTCTCTACCCACCACACCAAGTTAAGCAGATTCACAAATCATACTGTACAGAAGTTCTTCAAAGTGCAAATATTATGAATTGGCATAAGCTGGTATATACATTTCATTTTCTGGATGACTTAAAGAATCAAAAAGCGCGTCTCATACTCCCATTGGCGCTGGACAGTATCCCCTGACTTTCATCGCTGTTACACCCGCGAGAAACGTATTTTTCAGATAGTCAGATGATTAAAAAGGGGGTTTTCTCCACACGGAGGGCCACGTACCCGACAGGAGGATACATCACAGAAAGCTTCCTCGCTCCGTAAAAATGTTTGAGTCTAATCTAAATCAGAAGAAATCCCAGAGAGAGATCCGCACTCATGCACAACATGCACAACCGTCACATTTTTATTAGATTTTTATTGCATTGTGTTCTCTGATTTACTGATTATTAAAATTATTTTGCCGACAGTTGTGTACAGCACACACACACACACACACACTCACTCACACATAACTTAATCTTTTCTGTGATCCCTCTGCCACCACCATCTTGATCTCTGTTGACTAAACTATTCGACTACTTTACATCCATAATTACTGTATGTCGTTACAAAGAACTAAGTTGCATACTTTAATTCCAAAGAGTCTAACTCAAGCCTGGCACGCGGCAGCTACTGCGCTGTATGTAAAATGCTAATTATCAGCTCCACTCCCGCAGCAGCGAAGCAGGGCTGACCTCGCCCACTGTCCCGCCTTTCTTTTCCGATCGGGCTGGAGCACCTGTGGCCTAAAAACGCTGATTTATCCAAGCTTGAAGATGCTTTTTCATCAGGCGTTTTCGGCGATCAGTGCAGAGTAACGGAGGGGAGGAAAAAAAGAGCTGTTTATCATGCTTGACGGGCGAACGAGGAGATTCTTTTGCGATAAAACTAAATCTCAAAAAGACGGCGATTGAGAATTACGTTTTGGATTGGATTTTTGGTTTTGGTTGGTGAAGCGCTGTTTTCATTTTTCTTTGATTCAAATAGAGAAAGTGCCAACCGGTGCAGCGGCACATGTGGCCCTCCTCGGCTCAAAATGTCACGATCCACGAGCATTTGTACTGCATAGGTCAGGTGAGCATGACAATAATCATTAAAAGGCAAAGAAAGGAAAAAAAATTGCAGTGGGATTGCAGTGGGGAGTCAGTGGGAGTCCATTGCAGATTGCGTTTTCTACTTTTTTTTTGTAAATGAAACGCATTTTACCAACTG
>OMLP01028474.1:0-10054 GCA_900302685.1 Spondyliosoma cantharus
AAAACTTTTTTTGCCCTCCAAAGTAAAATTTCTATGATCATGTTTTTTTGATTGCGGTGTTTGAACAATTATAGACAACTTTGAAAATAGTTCACACATGTTTTAGTGCTTTAGTAAGCTACACCATGAGTCTATAGAGTTAACATGATGCTAGCTCAAAACAGCTGGGGGATGCATTTTTTTCAAAATGGTGGGCTTGGGGTGATTTGTGCTAAAGGGCCTGGGTTAAGTTGTGCCAGTGCCACAACTTACCCCAACTTATGATTATTTACTATATATTACTTTATTGTATTTTGTTGTTATTGTACATTGTATTCTTAGATTTGATCACTAAAGCTATATGACATTCTTAATTTTAGACCAAAATCCATCATGCCATGCAAATACAAATACAGCCAGAAGGGAGCACAAGTTCACATTCCCCTGCAGCACTGACAAGTGGGATGTTCAGTAGTAGGCCGAATCTGTGAAGAGATTCAGATGCAGATGATTTGCAGATGATTAAGAGCTCATTTTGGAATTTTTATTTAGTACTGAGTATGTGTTCATGTGATGCAAGGCCTTGTTTAAGCAAATTGGCCTTTGAGTAAACCACAAAACTTGGTGGTACAGCTAGAAGGGAGAAGAAGTTCATATTTCCCTGCATTACTGTAATCCCCTTGCTTTAAAGGCACTTTGAGTAAAAAATTGGCACTACTTACCCCACTCTCCCCTATATAATCAGCTATGTTTGGGTGAAATTCCTGGCAATGAATACAGCCAATAACACCAGGCCAAATTGTTTTCATTGACATAACAAGGACAGCATTCACATATTCAGATAAATAAGGTGGCTGCCTGCACCCTAAAACTCGGCTTGCACTCCACCAAAAAACAGATAAGAGGAAGTAAAAGACGAATATGGAATATTTAACTGTCAATCTTTGCTCATGACATGTGACCCTTTCTCACCCCCAGGTGTCATAACCTACAGGTTAGGAGCTGTCATTTGTTACCACTCTACTAAAGTCTGGATAGGAGGTCTAATCAGGCACGTAAGTGAGGACAACTGTGTGGTGGTTGGAAACGTTTCCATTCTTGGTATTTACTTATCTACCTTTGTGTGATGGTTGCATTCACATCTGTTGTTTGTATTTTTAATTTTCATATTTGTAATTGCCCATGTAATACTTGCTTTGATAACTGACACGTTGTCTCTTTTTCCCAATGTCTGTCGTAACAGTTTTACAAAGTCCATAAATAGTTATATTACATTATCGTTTCGAAAACACCACATCATATTCAACCCACTAGATCAGATTAGATTAGATTAGATTAGATGTAGATAGGCTTTATTTATCCCACAACGGGGAAATTCACTTGTTACAACAGCTCAAGATGCAACAAGTACTAGAAAAGAATAGGACAAATACACATAAAGTTAAATAAAAAATAAATGGAAAAAATACGATATTTACAAAAAACTAAGTGAATGGAAAGTGGCCAGTAACCCGTTTGTTTCATCTCTTCCTGTCCCTGTCCGTGCTGCTACCTAATTGTAGAGCCCGACCGATTTATCGGCTGGCCGATATTAGACATTTTCCAAACTATCGGTATCGGCATTTCAACACCCTTCAACCGTGTTATGAGTGTTGCCGTTGCATAGTTTGTCCACCGGAGGGCACTCTACAACAGGTTGAGTCTATGCCACCTGATTGACGTACAGGTCACCGTGGATGCGCAAACGCGCTAGCTACTGCAAAACACACGCGAGCAACACAAGCAAGTGTTGTGTATAAAAGGGACGCTGGACGAGAGGTTTACGCAGGCAACTCTGTTGAATTTCGATCAAAGCGAAACTCAACAATTTCAGACAAAAACAGCTGCATACTGAACATGCAGCGAGGCGTTACCAAACGAACACAGAATAATTCATCCTGAACAGACATAACGCTAAGTGTCCTGGTTAGCGGCTTCAATTGATATCAACAAAAGAAGGGACATAAAAAAAAACTATGTGCATTACTGCTGTCAATTTTTATGTGCAATACCAAGGGCTACATTACTCTCTCGATATCAGTTATGCATTGTGTTATATAAAGTATACTCAGTGTATGTATGAATAAATAGATGTTTAGTATTTTTTATGTAGGTTGATCATTTTGAGCTGGTCATTTTGAAAGTGGCTCGCAAGCTAAAACAGTGTGGGCACCCCTGCTCTACAACGTCCCTGTTGGCAACACTCGTGTTTAGAACGCCACAAACCCTATAATATATTTTGATGTTCCTCTATTCTGTTGCGACAATAAAACAAACAAGTTTATTTATAATATATCATTTTTCATTATAATTTATTAACTGCATTATCATATTATTTCAGTGAGGACTACACATTTATAACGTTTCTGGATATATCGGAATATCAGATTTTTACATCGCCAAATATTTGTATCGGTATCGGCCTTAAAAATCCTTTATCAGTCAGGCTCCACCTAATTGCTTTTTAAAGCAACCAGAGTTGTTGAAAGGTTGAAGCCCACCTCTGAGGTGTTTGCTACCTCTCAAAAAGTAGCACCACTTCACAGTGAGGAGTATGTGGGAACATATCCACGGGCACAGCCAGAGTTGGAGAAAACGCTTCTCCTGTGAGTTTCTTCCATGGGTCGGGAGCACAACAAAGCTGCCTGAAGTTCGTCATAGCCTCTCCATCTGGTTTACAGGAAACATACACCAGCTTGCGGATAGCAGGTTGGTTTCGTAACGCTTGGACTACTCTGTGATGCAGGCCAGCTCGAGCAGGGTTAACCACGGCAGAAACAGGGCCTCCACCTGCAGAGCTCAACTGAGACATAAGGCCAGGCAGCACCACCTCCGCCTTCCCGGGGATGAACTCGCAGTTCAGTACGTTATTGAGAGCTGCATTGTGTCTAGCATCTTCCACTGCCTGTTCTATGAGCTCTACACCGATAATCCTGTCCACTCTGGGAGACACTGTGATACCGATGGCACCTGTCCCACAGCACACATCCAGAAGAGTGCCACCAACTTTTGTTCTTCCTCCATGTTCCTCATGGTTTGGGACACACAAGTCTCTCACTGTGCGATAGAGTACCTCAGCGGCCGCCCGGTTCACCTGGAAAAAGGCATCAGCAGAGATGCGAAACTTGAAGCCCAAAACCTGTAAATGACAAAAGAACTGATTTAGCAACAGAAAAAAAAAATGTCACCATCTTAAGACACTCAATTACAGAGAGAGTGACATGGATTAAATCATACACCTACTTTGAACCTGCATTTGTGTTGAGAAAAATAATGGGCCGGCACTTATTTCTTAATAAGTACTTCAACATTGCTGCAGTTGGACAAGAGGTTATGAAGTTATGACGTGGAACATTAAAATGTTTGCTGTATGCCAAGTCGAATCTCTTGTAGATTGTAACTTTGCTATGATAGCGTATTACCTCTTCGTATATGTGTGGCTCACCATACAGGAGCTGGTAGGGGGACTCCTCGTGAGTGCATCGAGTCCTGGTGCTCTCCTGGAAGAACAGAGAGTCCAGCTGGCAGACTGACCCCGGACCCTGCGTGAAGTAACCCACCAGCTCGGCCTTATGGACTGCCACCTCCTCTGGGGTGAGCGCCTGTGGGTGAAAGTACACTATAGCCATGGTGCGGCCTTCTGTGTTGGTCCTGACTGTGACCTCTCTCCAGTGACCCCCGGTGTGGAACAGGAGGCAGGGCTCCAGGGGAGAGAGGCGGATGAAGTCCTGGTAGCACCTGGCCACCAGTTTGTGCTTCTCCGGCATGTTGAGCAGGTGGTCTCCATTGACACAGACGACGTTTCCACCCCTTTCTCTGGGCAAGTAGAATCCGACTGTTTTTGGATTCCCATCAAATCCTCTGTTCACAGAAAATGTAGACTTGTTGCGGTAGCCATCCCTCACCGGCGAGGGAAGGACAGGCAGGACGGGGAACCTGGGTTTACTTCTGACAGGCGATGGGGGGTATGACTGCGAGTCACTCGAGAGCTGAGACAGTATCCGCTCCTGTTGCTTTCGCTTGAGCTCAAGCTGCTCGTCATAGCTCAGCCTCCACAGAGGGGTGACCACGTCAGCCAGCCTGTCCTCCCATGACAGATTATCAGTCCAGACAGGTTTCTTGTGACGTGTTCCCTTCTTCACCTTCAACACTGGTCTCCCCTGATCAGCCAGAATGGTCTCATTAGTTGAAAACAAGATACATGTTTTCCGCAAGGTGTAGAGAATCTTGCGTTTGACAAAGACTGACCTGCTGCATGTAACCGACAAAGCCATTTTGACTTTAAGTAACAGGAGCTATTATGACTGACCTTGCTGCAGGTGTCAGCTACTATCCCGGAGAAGCTAAACACATCAAATGAACTCCAGTAACTTTAACTATCACTGTTTAAAAGCGTTTTTTTCCCCCCGGCGGGTGTTAATGAAGCGCATGCTGAAGGTTCAATTCGACTGTCATGACGTGTTATTTACGAGCCATATCGCGTCTACGTCATCGCCGTGCGTCTCGGGGCAAGTAAACATTTCCGCTGTGTCGCGATGGACTCAAACAAGGACGAAGCGGAACGGTGCATTAAAATAGCTCTATCTGCGATCAGCAACAATCAGCAGGACAAAGCCAGAAAGTTTCTGGAGAAGGCACAGCGACTGTTTCCGACAGAAAAGGCCAAAAGTACGTCGAATAAAAGTCTGTTTCGACGAGGATTTTACGTCAGTTGGTGGGCCATCGCTGTGAAACCAAATCAGCTAACGTTAGCATAACCGTCTTAACGATACGCCAGCTGCTCCTTGCCGACACTGGTATTTGTAGTTTTTAAAGCCCACGACCCGCGATTTATGTAATATCTTTATTTGCTGAATGTCGTGAATTTGTGTTTGCTTATTCGTAATTACTTCCTTGACGTCCCTGTTAGCCGCTACAATGCTAACTGTTAGCTCGTTATGCTAGTGAACTAAGTAATTCGAAGGCAGTCTCGGGTGACATCCCTGAATAACATGGCTCCACTTTCTTTACAGACTTGTTGGAGTCGTTATCTCAGAATGGAAAGCCTCCAGATGAGAATGGCGGTCCTGTGAACGGAGACGGACCCACTATGAGGCACCGAGGCCACGGAGACGAATCTGATGCGCCCGCACAGGGGGCCACAGAATCAGCCAAACCATACACTGCAGATCAGATGGAAGCTGTCAGAAAGTCAGTGCACATGTGTATCTGTTCCTTTGTTTCTGTAATATCGTTAAACTGTAGTACTTTGATATCAATCATTAGTAAGTAGCGTGTTGGCTTGTTGGTTATAGATAGCATATTCAAAGGGGTTGGAGTTGTGGGCATCGCTGTGAGTGTGATGGCAAAGTAGCTTGAAGCACCGATTGTTGTCACCCAGCTGGATTTGTCAATTTAATTCGTAGATCTGCCTTTTAATGAGAAAGATCATTTGTAATGTGATTATATGAAAAACGTACACCAGTAAGATATTTTAGGCCATTGTAAGACAATAATGAATACGTTTTTGATAACCACATTGAAGGGATCATGGCAGAAAATTTGTGATCATGTGTATATTCTGTGTATGTAAGAATAACGACCAATATACCAAAGATATTTCAAGTTTTACGCCCCAATATCGTCATCGGCCTCAGAAATCCAGTTTCTGTCTAGCTCTAGTGTAAACATGCCATCAGTGATATGAGAATATTTGGAAATCAAGTGCACAAGTGAAGCCAGATTGCACAAAATATATCCAGATTACTTGTTTTCTTTTGCTGAGCGATGCTGCAGTTTTCTAGTGTTTACAGATCGCAAAAGGCAATCTCGGAAATGCTGTAAAAGTGCACAAATTGAATGTAATAATCTCAGTATTAACGTATGGTTGATGTATGATTTGATCAGTGTTTGTTTGTATCATTACAATTAGCTAATTGGGGTATTTGGTGTCACATTAATGTCTCAGGGGATGTATCTATATGTTGTATTACTTACCTGTGTGTTTTTATCCGCAGGATTAAGAGCTGTAAAGATTATTACCAAATTCTAGGAGTTGAAAAGGCCGCCACTGAGGAGGATCTAAAAAAGGCTTACAGAAAGCTTGCTCTGAAATTTCACCCAGATAAAAATCACGCGCCTGGAGCCACAGAGGCATTTAAAGGTAAATTAAAAGTCAGCTCCACTGCTGATCTATTAAGAACATGTAGTTCAAATGAACTTTGTTGACATGCAAACTTGTGTCGTTTTCTCCTGTCTTTCAGCTATTGGTAATGCCTACGCGGTGCTGAGTAACACTGAGAAACGAAGGCAGTATGACCAATATGGAGAGGAGAGATCACACCCCACTAGACAGAGACACCATCGTGATTTTGAAGCAGACATCTCACCCGAGGACCTCTTCAACATGTTCTTTGGTGGAGGCTTCCCATCAAGTAAGTAGAGGCTAGACAAATGTAGGCACAGGCAGGTTGTTGTACACTGGTGCAGTCCTTTCGAGGCGCAAGAGTATTTAAGTTTTCTTGATTGGAGTAACATGTTTATATGTCTCAGCAACACATTTATTATAAGATCAGGCCAACTTCATTACTATGTTCTGCATATCCTGTGTGTGGGGTTTAGATTGGCTTTCTGCCTTCCAAACAGAACAAACTCAGAGGAAATGTTCTGAAAACTCTTCCTGACAGATCAAGGTTGTCTAGCAGTCATTTGGTCGGACGTCATTATTACCTGTAGATTCACTGTTGTGCCTTGCACAGCCGGCTCTACTCAGCCCTTGTCAGTGATCATGCCCTCATCAGAGTCAACAAGACAGAGCAGTCTGACTGGCTTTTCAGCCTTGTAAATCTCCTTATCGCTATTTTATCATAAACATTAACTTACAAGCATATAAACATAAACTTCCTGGCATGTAACTGGACTTTTTTTTTTTTTTTTTATCAAATCCAAAGTTGCCTAAATATGGTTGGCTATTTGCTTTGTTTGCATCTCTGATGGACTGAAGTGAAAATACAGACTGCTTTGTAGTTATTATCTGTCATTTCCTCTATGAATTCTTTTGGGCGGTCAATTGATTTAAACATCTAAACCTCAAGCTCAACAGATATATTAGGTATATAGATAGGTATATTGACCTGAATATAACATCCCTTCATTATACTAACATAATGTAGTGTCTAAGTTTACATTCGTAAAGGTTAAATCAACAGCCTGCAAGCTGAAGCCACCCAATTAGAAAGTTAATCACATGTACAGTTGTTCAGGCGTCTCCATCGAAAACTATACAGTGTGATCTGCCTTTGGCAAATGGGAGGAGGTTCTCTCTGCACCAGCTGTGTCCTCAGCCAGCAAGTGATATTTGAGACTGGGCGTACTCAGGTGGTAACTAAATTCACATTGACAGGAAATGCAAATAACTTTGTTCTTGTTGAGGGAACGGTCTGGCAAGGCTTTGAAACTGAACTTTCCATTCAAAGGATCCTTTTCTTTATCCATTTCTACTCAAGGAGTTTTTTTTCTGCTTGCCATCCACAGCATTACTGTTGCATCGCTTCCTGATTTCCCCAAACAACAGAGCGGGCCTAGGGTCATAACGTGCGCGTGTTAAACGTGCATCAAAATAATTAACGGCATTAAGGGAATGCAGGAATATCGTTTTAACTTTGATAGGCTTAGAATTTTTCCATCGGTTGCACTGCAGTGTAACATGTATACTGTTTGGAGTGAACAGACTGAATCCAAATGTATTATCCTGAAAATAGATCATTCTGAATAACATAATGACATGGTTGTTTGGTTTATAGATGGATAGATTCCATCTCCCTGAATTTGTGATAATCGGTGGAATCAGCTTCTTTAATAATGGCCTTGACTTCACATGGCTTAAGGTTGTAGTACTCACATTATCTTTCTTTAATCTTTATTTTCTTCATTTCTTTTTAGGTAATGTACACGTTTACAGAAATGGAAGAATGCATTTTGCACATAACAGGCAAGACAGACGAGAACAACAGAGAGATGTAAGTCCTGTCTGTAACACTTTAATCATACTTAAGTTTAATACCAGCTGATGCACTGTATGATCTGTGAAGAAACTTGATTAATTCTCTCTCTTGACAGGGAGGCCTGGCTCTGTTTGTCCAGCTGATGCCCATCCTAATCCTCATCATCGTTTCGGCTCTCAGCCAGATGATGGTCACCCAGCCTCCCTATAGCCTTAGCTACCGCCCGTAAGTGGTTCACCACTCAGAGAGATTTCTTAGGTTTGGTGAAAATGTCTCGTCATCTGTCTCACTCTCACTTATGTCTTCTCCATACATCAGGTCAGCTGGGCATATTCACAAAAGGCATACCGCACACCTGAAGGTGCCTTTCTATGTGGGAGATCGGTTCAATGAAGAATATTCTGGGAATAACCTGAAGAATGTTGAGAGAAGTGTAGAAGAAGACTATATTTCCAACCTCAGAAACAACTGTTGGAAGGAAAAGCAGCAGAGTAAGTATACAGCTGGGCATTTAACAGTTAATTATCAATGAATCTGAGAGTTATTTTCTCAATCAATAATTAAAAAATGACAGAGAATAGTGAACATTCCAAATCACAGTTTTACAGTGTCTCAGTTTACATATTTGAGTCTCTTGTTTTATGCGACAAACGTTCCCAAAGATATTCAGTTTACGGTCAGGGAGAAGTAACAGATTATACATTTGTAAGGCTGGAACCAGTGAATAATTTGTTTATTTATTTTTGCTTCAAAATTGACTTGCATGATAACAGATTAATTTTCTGCTGATCATCAACTAGTAATTTCAGCTCTTGTTAGCCACCACAGTTGGCGTTCTTAATTTATTGTTGAAGTGAAGTAACTTTTTTAAACTTTTTTAAGTGTTGTTGTTTTCATGTTTTCATATTCATAGCGTAGTTGATTGGGACCTAGCATACTGACACACTCTCTTCTTGTGCTTTCAGAGGAGGGCTTACTGTATCGTGCTCGTTACTTTGGGGACTCTGAGTTGTACCAAAGGGCGCAGAGAATGGGGACTCCCAGCTGTTCCCGACTATCTGAGATTCAAGTTATATTGGATGGCTAAAAACCACTTGCACACATACGGGTAAGTTGCCACGTACAACACAGTGACACTGCAGTATATTTATTTCACTTTGTACTGTACATGAGCTGCAACAACACCAGTGTTTTGCATTTTTTGTTTACCAATATCTACACATCTCACACACTCAACATAACACTTGACTGTTTCCTAAAGCATACCACATGTTTTTGGATGGAATCCTAACCTGCTGTTCCCATTTATTCTAACACTTGCCTCCGATATGTAATCCATCGAAGCAAGCGGCCGGTCGACTTTATTTTTATCTGTTAACTTATCGCCGCAGTGAGTGACACCTGATATTAACGAGTCATCTGGGCTGTCTCAGATGTCAGAGTTTGCCACAAGCACTTTACTACAACAACGACAACAACAGGAGTTTTTAAATCAGGTGGTTAAAATAATTTTCAAATGATTCAAGAGCTTGAGACCGCCTCCTCCCCCATCCACCCTCATAGGAAACGCCTCCCCCTACTACGCAAAAATATAGCGAAGTGTAGCTCTTTTAGATCCACGGACATAATTGTCACAGGGAGAAATGTCACTCACTCAGCTATTGGAATAAATTCCATATTAGCGTTTTAAATTTCAACCACATTGTCCTTGGGGAACTAAATCTATGCATTCATAGATTGGATATAATCAACGCCAACAAGGTTGCCGTCAAATTATGAGAAGTCGCCGTTCTGGGGCTAACGTTAGCTAATTTAGGTGCATTGCAAATGCATGTTAGCACAGGTGAAGTGAAGCAGACATTGAAGACTTTCAAACACCGTTCCTACCCCAAAATAAAGGTTCGATCGGGGGGACATAATCAGTAGAAGTATACCACGGAATACATTTTAAATGTGGGACTTCCGAAGACTTCTTACCTGTCTGAAAGGTCTTCAAGTATAGTCGATACCGGAGGCTTTTGCGGTCTCATCCAACCACTTTGAGGAAGTGGCGT
>OMLP01028475.1:0-10453 GCA_900302685.1 Spondyliosoma cantharus
ACGGTCAAAATGACCGTCTTGGCCGTTCTAGTCTAGATATGTATGTGCCACAAAACAATTAAGAGAGAGGAGGGGGGGCGCTGTGTGATGGCGGAGAGTCAGCAGCTGGATTTTGCACCCACGGTCAGTATTAGTTGGTGTAAAGGCAAACAAACAACCACCACGACCATTTATCAAATGATGCATGTGTGGAGGTTGGATGTGCTTATATGTGCTGACATAAGGCAAATAGACGTTCAGGCTTGTAATAATGGATGTGTTTTGAGTAAGTCCTGCTCTGAGGCACGCGCAAGTGCCCCCCCCCAAAGCCGCGGTATAGTTCGCACACTGGGCACAACAGACTTTTACTTCCTTGTTTTAATTAAAATACCGAATTTATCGTCATGGGGAAAATGACGTCGGTCATCGTCGCAAATCTCGGTAACGGTAAATTTTCAGTTTATCGCCCAGCCCTAGTTTCCATTAAACACTACTGTTTAGTTCAGTTATGCTGGTTACACAAGTGTTTGCGTTTCCATTGTCAAATGTTGTGGATGGTACCAAAAGAACCATTCTGTAATATGTCCTGTTTTTCAGGCCACCTTTCCATTGAGGTATCTACCTGATCTGATACTAAAAGTTTTAGTTTAAACACTGTATCACTGATTGGTCAGTCTGACCAGCCAGACATCTCATCCTCTGTACTCTGAAGTAGGATTTCACTTCTTGCGTTGTATCAACAGTCTTCTGTCTCGCTGCCTGCAGTCTTTTCACAAGCAAAGCTAGTTTCCTTGTTGTAATAAACAACTACACGTGTGTGCTGTGTGGAGAGTGTGCAGTCAAGTAAAAGAGAGACAGTAGCCCAATTCACACTGCCGCTTGGATGTGGGGCTCCTACACCAATTCTTCGCCTCCGTGAATCAGTCTCGGAGGTGGCGAGGGGTGAAATTTCTCTCCGGCGCCGATCCGCCTCTGGGGGCAGTATCAGAGGCGCAGTATTGGCAACCGAACCAGTGTGAATTGATAAGCCAACGGCGCGTATCGAGGGTGTGTCGATCGGACAATCTGATAAGTACACAGGTCCTTCACTCAACTTAATAAAGAGAAAGGTCCCACAAAGCAACGTTACAGGACAAAACAAAAGATGAAGAGGATGTGGCGATAGACCTGCTCTGAGGAAGGGCCAAGTCACAACCACTTTTGTTTTGAAGTTACAGAAGAAGGAAACATTTTTGTAACTGAATCAGCAAAGCCACTTTATTAGGGCCCGAGCAGGTCTCGACCTGCGAGGTCCCTATTGTTTTTGTAGTGACAACTTTTTTGTCCCAAATGATTGCATTTTTCACAGCCTGAACATAAAAAAACTCACCAAAATTGAAATATAGGTCAAACCTGCCAAAAAATGTTATAACCTATAGTGAATTTCCACCACAAGGAGGCGTTATAATCGAGAATAGTGTGTTTTGCCTTATAACTCCCATATACTTTCTCACACATTCAAAAACCTTGTATCCACGCGTTCCCTGAATTGTGTTAAGTCTTGTGATATAGGCCATGCCCATTTCCGGCAACCGTTTTTTTCCCCCTGCAAATTTGCAAAATGTCGCAAACCTACTTTTTCAAACTCCTCCCAGGCGATTTCACTGATTTGCACCAGACTTTGCACACAACATCTGTGGACCCTCCTGACAAAAAGTTTTTGAAAGAATTTTGATATTTCAAACAATACTCAAGTTATTAGATAACAAATTCCTTCAGATTTCGTTCCAAACAGGAAATGTTGCATATCTCCGCATTGGTGTGTCCGAATGACATGAAACTCAGGCTACTACTTCCCCCATGAGACCCTAAGGCTCTGTGCAAAATTGTCTGATTACCACTAGGTGGCGCTCTTTAAATTGAAGTATTTTATATCTCCACGTTGGTAGGTCAGATTTACATCAAACTTGGTACAATTATTGCCGATGCCCTCCTGACAATAGCTGACAAAAGGTGTTACCAGGGGACTCTATAGCGCCCCCTGGAATATTAAAAATCCAAGCCCCACCTCCTACATGCACATACATGAATGACATTCGGTATGCATCATGACCAGACGCACAAAAAACATTGGGGGTACCAAACTGTCGGCCATTTTCATTCAAAGTTCCCATTTCACCCCCATTTTGATCCATTTTCATGCCTCGTACTTTAACGAACTCCTCGATTTTTCACCTGTAGTCCATTTTGTATTTATGTAGATTGCAGGGAGTTCTTCTGACTTCACCGGACATTATTTAATACCAGCAGGAGCAGGCCACCAAATCATAAAGGAACAACTTCCTCATTACGATCTGGACCAAACTTCATGTTTGATATGAGTCCAGCCCTCAACACATCAGCCAATATACAGACATAGTCACAGCGCCACATGTTGGACACAGGAAATGACATTTAACTCCTTCCTGCACTGTCCCAAACACAGACAGTTAAGAGATGCGTACACAATAATCAGGCAATGAGCCCGAGTACGAGGCACGCCCTGACAGCAGCACGCTGCGATGTGCATGGGGCGCGAGGGCCCGTTCACCGCTGCTTGCAGCTTTAATTACCAGTGATTCTTCGACAGATCTGCGGGGATTGAGACAAGTGCATCATCGGTTTAAGACACACCTTCAAGCAGATAGCCCAGTTGTGGATATGCAAATCCCTGCTTCGCCAGGCTGCCACATCTAGTCAGAGTAGAGCCAGGCCAGCAGTTGAATGGAAAAAACAGCACAGGTGGTATGCTCAATACAGATGCACTGAACTCTTATTTCCAGCTGCAAAGCAAAGACTGCATGATTCAAACTTTGGAACCATGATTCCTCTTAACTTGGCTCATCCACATCTGACGAATCGGCAACTTATAAAGCAGCACAACAAAGCACACCAAGGAACCCTCTTGTTTCATGGACTGGTGATGTAGAATGAACATAGCAAATACAGTGTACACAGTTAAATGCTGTCAATGTACATGTACTGATTTCATCGTCTGAGCTTTATTGTTGTTGATATCATATAGAGAAGTTGTCTTCACTATACTGCTAAGTTGATGTAAGTTGTGCTTCACACAGATAAAGGTTATCATATGCAGGTAACTTAATCCTCTTTTCTAACCTAAAACCATTATCCTATAGGGCTGTTGGATTCAATGAATTGCCCTGCAGATATTTAGGGTGGCTCATCTCTTATCACCTTCACTTTCTCTCCTCCTGCCCCTGATTTTGCTAGGAAGCCACAGGACAAAACACCCCAGCTGTAGCAAGGTGGCATAATTAACCAGTCAGTGTTTTCAGATAGATAGATAGATAGATAGATAGATTTTATTGATCCCAAGCTGGGAAATTACAGTGTAGCAGCAGCATTATACACAGAGACAATAACAACACAATGAAATAAAAGGAACAAACTAGACATTAAAATAGCAATAAAAAACGCAATATACAAAATGTATAAAAAATGTATAAATAAGCAGAGTAATTGCAGTGCAAGATAAAATAAAATATACGGTGCGGTGAACAGAGTGTATAAAACAAAAGTGTGTAGAGACTATGTGTTATGACCAGAGATTTAGCTGTTATTGTACAGTGTGATGGTATGTGGCAGGAAAGATTTCCTGTATCTGTCCCTTCGACAGTGGAGCTGGAGCAGTCTGTGAGAGAAGGTGCTCCGCTGTCTTTCTACTGTATGATGGAGAGGGTGCTGATCATTGTCCATGATGGATAACAGTTTATTCAGCGTTCTTCTCTCCACCACGGTCTCAAAAGTCTCCAGCCTGAGACCAAGTACAGAGCCAGCCTTCTTGATGATTTTATCAAGTCTGTTAGTGTCGCTGGCTCTGATGCTGCTGCCCCAACACACAGCAGCAAAGAAAATGACGCTGGAAACAACAGACTGGTAAAAGATCTCCAACATCTTGCTGCACATGTTGAAGGATCTCAGCTTCCCCTGGAAATAGAGTCTGCTCATCCCCTCTTGTATATAGCCTCAGTATTAGATTTCCAGCCCAGTCTGTTGCCGATCACCACTCCGACGTATTTGTAGTCCTCCACCCCCTCCACCACCTCCCCCCTGATCCGTAGTGGCTGTGAAGGCATCTTCTCCCTCCTGATGTTGATCACCAGCTCTCTGGTTTTGTTGACATTCAGCCTCAGTTGATTCTGTTCAGACCACTCTACAAAGTTGTCTACCAGTGTCCTGTACTCAGCCTCCGCTCCCTCTCTTATACATCCGACAACAGCTGAGTCGTCAGAAAATGACTGACATGACTGAGAGTTGTACCGAAAGTCAGTGATGTATAAGTTGAAGAGGACGGGAGAAAGCACAGTTCCCTGCGGAGCTCCTGTATCACTGACCATCACATCAGACAGGACACCCGTTGCAGCAGGTGGATGACAGCATCATTGACTCCTAAATGGGGCTGATAGGCAAATTGCAAAGGGTCCAGAAACGTCCTCACCTGTGGCCTCAGCTGGGCTAGACCATCACTTGAGGTGTGAGGGCGAATGGTCTGTAGTCTGCCGGGTCGGATGGCCTCGACTTCTTGGGGACTGGAACCAAGCAGGACGTCTTGCACAGCATCAGGACTTTCTCCTGACTCAGACTCAGATTGTACAGATGTCCCAGTACAGGAGACAGCTGGCTGCACTCATTCCTCTTGATGCATCATCAGCAGGATTCACCTCAGAGTCAATGTACATCCAGTGACTTGGTTTAGTGTTGTCTGACAGGCAATGTACCTTAACATAGAGGTACTTGCAGCACAAAACACTTTATTCCAGTGGCATTTGCAGCTCTTTTCTCATTTGGGGAATCTGACTGATCCTCTCATGCCAACCAGCAGGTTGACATTGTTGGTTCGGAAGAAATGTCGGTGATAAACTTTACCAATTCTCTGGTGAATGATCAAATTCCTGCAGAACAAATTACTTTCATATTTGTCTCACCTGTACTTTGTTGTGATTAGTGAAGTAATACAGCTCTCCCTAACCAAAGAGCTTCATAATATTTCTATGTTAGTCATTCACACACACTCATATACTTGTGGAAAAATCATCGGGTGCAATCTGGGCTTCAGCATCTTGCCCATGGACAGATCAATGTGTAGCAGACACAGGGATCAAACTTCTAACCTCCAAATTAATGAACAACCCACGTGACCCTCGCTGATCCACAGCTGCCCAACATGAAATTTGCTATGAACACACATGTATCTCAGACTACAACCTTTTCTCTAGCACTACCCTTTAAAAATGGATAAAGGGTCTGTTCAGACCCTTTAGGTGAGCTGTTTGCAGTGTCCCCCAAAATTTCCCACTATCCCATCAAGCAGACACTAAGCTTTCAGCCCTTAGAAGACAACATTTGACTTGATGTCACACATGAGAATAGTTCTGCCTAAAAAAAACAGCACGTGATTTAGAGCTAAGCCATACTACCAACCAAAATCATTACATGGTGAGGACAAAAGTATTCCTTGAATGACCTTGAATGAAATCAGCACGCTTTCCAGGCAAGATATCACCAATACCACACCTCCATTTTCACTATTATACACATTGCAGTCAGGCCTTTATACTGTTTTCAAATGTCACCCAGCACTTACTAAGGTTACTGCTTACTTTTTTTCTTGTCATTCCCATTGTTTGAAATATATTTTGTTGTCTGGATAGAAATGGGCTTCCATATATCTACAAGCAAGTGTTTTTGTACCTGTATGGCATTTTAGTCTCACTTTAGGTATCCTTTGATGACATACTTACATTTCTGACTCTATTTTTCTGTATGAATTACCTTTTTTCTTCTCAACAGATGTGCAGTTTCTGCCAATTGTGTCCTGTGTGTGAAAATCTTTGTCAGCCTGGTGAGTAATTGCCAAAAAAACATAAAAACATATCCTTATATTATCACATTATGAAAGAAAAGTTGTTGTTTTTTTATCATTTTAACTGGTCACACTTGTTATTTTCATGTATATATATATACACACACACACAACACTTTTAACATGGGACTTGATTCATCATTCTAAAGAGAACAGGATTTCCTGCATCTTACCATAAGTTGAGTTTATTCTTTCCTTCTTCTTGATAGAAGAGTGGAATATGACAATACTGCATGGCAGCAATTGAAGGTTCATGGTTAATTTATTTCTACAACAAAGGGTTGTACAATGCAATGCAAGCAGTAGCCATTTTATGCTACAGACAAAACATTTTTAAAAAGTAATATTTATGGTGCAAGTGAGGAGGATAAGTTCAGGAGTCTCACAACCTGAGAAGGGAAGCTGTTCTGTAGTTTGGTGGTATGGCAGCAAATACTTCTGTATCTTTTGTCAGATGGCAGCAGTGTGAACAGACTGTGGCTGGGTTGGGTGTTGTTTTTTCAGTATCCTATGGGCTCTGTACAGGAGCCTCACCTCTGATATCGGTGATGCTTGGAAGATGGGTACCATCTTGACGGTTTAAATCCACTGTAGAGCCTTCCTGTCCTGGCTGCGCCCATTTCATGCCAATTTGTAATGTTACAAGTGAGGATGCTTTCTATTGCTCCTCTGTTGACAGGAACAAGAACTTGTGATGTTTTTGCAGAAACTTAACACCTGTTCAACTGCCCCACCTCAGCTCCACTGATGTAGACAGGGATGTGTGTCTTTACCTCCTTTTTTCTAAAATCAGCAATCAACTCCTTGGTTTTGCTGACATTAAGTAGTAGATTGTTCTCTAAATTCCTCCTGATATGAACTCTCATCATTGTTTGCAATGTTAAGATGGAGACAAGATTCTAACTCTACTGAGAAATGTTGGACTCTGCTGCTTACGCTTACTGTGTTTTTTTTTCTTCAGATGGTTTTCTTGACAAAGTGACTGGATCAATCTACAAGTAAGTCATATTTACACTGAACCGAGCCCTGTTCAACATTTATAAATGACAGCCTGTCCTGACAAATGACAAACCTCTGCCTGTCTCTCCATTCACAGGACTGTAGCTGATGTCTTTGATGAGGATGATGACAACTGAACCTAACCATATGTTGCCACCATGTGGCCAAAATAATATATGTTTCACCTTCACTTCTGATTTTCATGGTAATTTTTGTCTTTTTCCTTGAGAATATTTAACATTTTCTCACCAATGACTGAATAGAAATTGTTTGAAGAATAACTTAATATATTTGTGTATTGTTGTTACCTGACAAGTCTAAGTCTTACTTCTGAAGTCATATTTGGAATATTATAAATAAAAAAGAGGGGACACTTTCACTGAATGATTTATTGATTTTTAAATACTCACTAGACTGAATGTCTGAAGTAATGTTTTCAGTGAATGAAAATTAAAGAATCCTTTCAGATTTAAAAGTAGTGCTACAAATTCCCTTGCCAATCGACATGCAGTGAACCTTTGGCAGTGGCATCTGGAGCCCCTGACAGGAGAGTTTGCCTGCTTTGCCAGGTAGTTGCAGTCAAATTGGTAAAGGGATTGACTTTCCTTCAGTTCTTACATTACTGTTCAGAACTATCAGAGGTGGAAGTAACCAGATTACTGTAATTAAGTTTGTTTTTTTTAAGTCTGCAATTTAATTTGTACTGAACAATGCATTGATTACACCATGTATTCTACTCAGTTACTCTTAAAATCATAAGTGAGTACTGAACGAACAATTTGAATTAATATCCAAACTTTTCATCTGCATTTATGTATCCAATCCAAGCTATCCGATCAAAAAACAGACCGATGAAACCCTTGACCCAGGTATCAAAATTGTTGCATCCCAGATCTGGCCCACACCAGATATGTTCATCTGGCCCACATACCACTTGGAATAATAGCGCTTTGGTGGTCTGCTCCTGACCATGCTATGGATGTAAGTGTGAACCAAATAAACCAGAACTCAGTAGGCCGCAGTTCATTCTATTCTGATGGCTGAATCTGACCCAAATGGTCATGCTATGGCCTTCTTGTGGCAGGCCATAGCATGACCAGGAGCGGACCACCCAAGTGCTAACATACCACGTGGATTGTGGGCTGGAAGAGGGTGTCTGGTAAATACAAAATAACAAATAACAAACACAAAACTCTACAGCATGCCCAGGTAGCTTGGAGAGGTGACCATGACCACTGATCAGAAAAGCACAGGAGTTGGGGGTAAGTGGGAAGATGTGGAGAAACAGAAACCCCTTTTGAATTGAACGCCTGCATTTGATAATGCGTTAATAATCAACAGTTAAAAAGTAACTAATACTGGACATCCAGGTGATGCTATGGAATGATAGGTCGCAAGCTTGAGTAATTCTGTATATTTCCGAACAAAATAGGCTAAGAATAAAACAAAAATCACTTAATAGCTGCACCTTCTCAGGAGGAATGACAAATATACCACCAGCACAACTGCTAACCCAAAACAATCTACAATGCCACCCGAGCCAAAACTGAAAAAAGACCAGGATGAAGGCCCCACTGAAGCCCCAGGCTTGGCTGAGAGACAGCCACGCCAGTGAAGAGAAAGCCATCCAAACGGCAATCTTACGAGCTGAATCCTCCTGAGTGACAGAATCTGAGAATAGCCAGAGTGAAAGAAGGCAAAGAACATGGTCAAAATGTCTGGGATTTCACAGCACAACTACTCAGACACCTTGGCACTGGACGAGAAGTTGGTGCACACAGAGCAGAACCAGATGATAGCCTACCCCTGCGACACCTGATCCTGCGGGTGTACCACTGCCATGAATTGGAGGAAATCCTCTGTAAAGCCCTTGAGTTTTGCTCTGTTTATACTTATTTTGTAAGCAGAATCTATAAGTTGAAATAATGAAAAAAATACATATATGCTGATTTGTTTTGCTGTTTCATTGCTTATGAGGGACTATGATTTCATTCAATATACAGATATTTTTTATGTTATTGTGATTGAATTGTATTTTACAAAATAGACCTATTATGCATGCATAATGCATGCACAGGACGTTAGTGTGAAAATAATTGATGATACTACACTACGTTACAGCAGTACTCAGAGATACACTAGACTAGAATGTTCAGATTTCATGTGGCACATCACAAAACCACACAACCTGAAAAAAAGAGGAATTAGGTAAAAGTTTATAAATAAGTACCTCAAACCATGTGTCAGTTAATATATTTCAAAAAGAAAATTTACTGGAGAAGGGTGATGTATTCTTTCAAACATTTTCAGTAGACAATAGAATTCCCAACTCATCGAATACAATCCCAAAGCGTCAGTATTTGACGAGTCAGGAAACTCAAGGTGCCACTTTTTAGAATGAGACTCAAAAATCAAGCTTCTTACAAATTGGACATTTCATTTTCACTTACTGCACATGTTCTTGTCTTCCCACTCATGTTGTTGCTGTTTATGCCACTAAAAAAGTTAGAATTCTTAGAAATAATTTTAATATTCATAACACCGCCGCAGAGGACCACAGGTTGCAAACAAACCCAGGTCCCTTGGTCATCCTGCAGGCTATGTGAGATGTATAGATTGCCACCAGAAAGATTTAGGGTGCTACAGTGTAAAGTGCAATATCCAAGAAAAGTTTACATTTGAGTCTCACGTAAGAAGAGGAAGGGGGGCGGGGCGGGGGACAGGTTTACCTACTGGATTCATCTAATAGTGCACAACTAATGCAATTAGTAGGATAAAGTCACTCTTATCACAAATTCCTTCCAAAGCACATTTTAGTCATGATAATATTGTGAATAAAAGCCCATAGTTTCACATACGTCACGTTATTTTTTGGGGTTTGGTTAAATAGTTAAATAGTGAAAAACGAGGTGAATTGGTTTAGTCTTAACTCTTTGGGGCCACGTGTTGATTCCCGAGTGTCAGATAAACAAATGGATCAGAAGAAGTTAAAGCCATCAGGTGCCAGTTCAGGAAGAAGAGAAAAGAAGAAGAGGAGAAACGATCAAAAGATAAAGGTATGGAGCCATGTCATCTACTCTTCATGAGTGTGATCATGCATGTAATGAAATTGACGTTGACGTTAATTAGTAAAGGCTAACTCGTATGTTTGTTAGCCTCTTGCTATACTGCTGGCTATAACAGTAGATGACGACAGCATCCGTTTTCAGTCCAACTGACTAGCAAACATTATATCTAATTAATTTCATCCTAATAATGTGTATGTAACACAACAATGACTAGCTCACATATTGTTTGGTAAATGTCGCGTTCCTCTGCTGCTCAGTAAGTGCAGTTTAATGCAAATGCAGGGGCACTTTTTAAATATTTTGAAGCACCCTCTGCCACTAGCCAGGATGAGGAGCCATCTACCTCCTCAGCCACACATGCTGTCTGATCCTGAGGATGAAGACCCATTTACCTCTTGTTCAAAGTGTAGTGTCTCATTGTATTTGTGTGATGAAAGATTTGTGCAATTCAGAAATGTGATTCTCTATTTTATTTATATTTTATTCTATTATACTAGTTATT
>OMLP01028476.1:0-15800 GCA_900302685.1 Spondyliosoma cantharus
GTGTGCTTGTGTGTGTGTGTGTGGGTGTGCTTGTGTGTGTGCGTGTGTGTGTGTTTGAATATTCATGTGTGTTTGTGTGTTTGTGATCCATTTACAGTCAAGTGTCACAATGCTCTTCACACAGGCAGTAAGCGCAGTGTGGTGGTGGTGGTGGAGGTGGAGTTGATGGAGGTGGGGGTCCCAGCCTGGTCGTAGTGAAGAAGAGGACGGTACGGACGGTGAAGGAGCAGCAGATGTTATAAACAGCACAGAGCTGACGCAGTGGTCAACTGGGTGGAAAAATAAATAAATGGTCCTGGAAATGTGACCCAGACTGACCAGCCACCACAGACACACCCACCAGCAGCACAACACAGCAGAACCAGCACGGATACGGCTCCTCGGTGTGTGTTTTGGGGGATTTTAGAAAGTATTGGTACTTTTTATTCTTTTAGAAATAAAAAACAAGATACTGATGGATTTTAATTAGTGCACCTTGCTTTGGAATAAAAATACAATACTTTAACTTCTTTTTCCTGGAAGACTCTACAGCTACGGTGATCGTTTTCACAAAGTCATTGTCATTTTACAAAACATTTGAAGACGTCCTGCTGTGGTTTTAAACTGTGCCATTCTGTGAATGCTTTCACTCACAACAATAAGTTTTGTTTGTCATTTAGAGACTGAGGAATAATCTTGGTTTTGCGGTTTCACAATTACAAGGCTTTCATTTTTTTTTTCACAACGCTAAGGATGTGTAAAAATGACAGAAACATTTGTATTTAGAGGTTTTATTGCGATTTGTTCCCACAGCATTTCTTCTCTGGCTTGTTTCTTTAACAGGAATTGCCTTTTGAAAACTGAAATTATCCAGTAAATTAATAATACAATGTAAAAGTAATAAATATAAATAAAAATCACAGAAATAAATTGAGATTAGATCTTTCTCACTGATTTGCAGCTTTACCACCGATGGTCCAATACATGCAGAGATACTAGAGCACTATAGACAGACTCTGTTTTTTGCAGTTTTATTTTGTGACACTAGTTACTGTCAAACAAAATTAAGCTGATTTTGTGTGGATAAGACACTTATCCTGCCAAACACAAAAAACACACTTTGTTCCCATATCTACTGCCTTGATTTGTTTTGTTTATGGAGGCTCAACCTGTAATTCTGGTGCTTCTGTTTTTAAAGTCAACACGATCCATCTGTCAATGTCAGCAAACTGCATGAAAGGCAGAATGAACCAAAGTTAAGCTGATGGTGGTAGAGGAGGTGTTAACACGGATGGAGCCGGTCAGTCTGATGCTAGATCAAACAGAGCAGGACATTTATTTTGCTCCATGTTTCTGGACTGGGCTGGAGGGAAAAACCCCACCTCTGCACTCGCTCAGTCCACCTCAGGACTCAACAGCCAAACGTCACATCACACTGCTGCAGAACACAATGTGACTCATGTGGGCGTCTGTCCAGCTCCGTCAGAGGATCTGCGAGTTCAGCAAGACTAATATTATCTGATCAATTACACGTTGATTTAAAAGCCAAAATAAACTAACAGTGAGGGAACCGGTCTCTCATATGTCAGCAGGATATTACTCGTTCAGGTGAATCAGGCCGATAAAACAATTGGCTGTTGTATCGATCTAACTGTGAGTTTGCAGGCAGCTGTTAGAGCAGTGATCCAACACAACAGGAGAAAATAAAACCAATACAGCCGACACACCCTTTCACATACTTTAGTCAGGACCGAAGAATTCAGCCTCGCTGTTCACCAACGTTCCTTCTCTGCTCACTGAAAGAGAAAACTGTGAAGACTTCCATCTCATTTAATAGCTGCAGCTAAATTAGACTTCATCAGTTCTCCTGGTTTTGTCTTGGGAAAACCGGCATGAGGTTGAGCTATAATTGGAAGTGGGTGAGAGAAAAAGACGGAGAGAGAAAATGACACATGAAGCGATAGAAAGAGGGGATAATGCAGAGGGAAACCATTCCCAACACCTCCTGAGTCATGAAGCAGAGCACAGCAGCTGAGTGTGTTGAGGTCATAGAGATGACGGCAATAATCAACTAACTGAAATCAAATCTATTGAAAACCAGAAGTGACCCGAAATTCCTTAGACCAGATGATTTCCATCAACACAAAGTAAAAAGCAGACTCAAGAAAGTCAAGGAAACATCCCGTCATGTCTTAATTTTGTAGCTGTATTAGCTGAATAATGTATATTAGCATGTGCCAGATATCTTATTGATTAATTTATGTTTGGTCTACAAAAAGAGCTGGTCAGGCAAAAATAGACCCAGTGCTGAAGAGGAGCAGAGAGAAGATGGAAATAAATGGAAATCCATTATCCCAGAAAAACAAACGCACTCTGCTCCACGGGGATGATGTGCAGGAAATACACACTCAGAGAGAGAATTGTATTTGACGTGCAGGAATGGATGAAGTCAGGTGACTCGTCAGGCGACCTTGTTTTTGAAATGTTTGTTGGTTAAAATAAGTATCCGATTACGTCAGTGAAGTCACGTACGTCGGTTGGTGATAACTAGAGTGTACTTTTTCAGAACAGCAGGCCATCGGAGCGATGACTGTTTGTTTTTGAAATAACATGCTGTCGCACAAATGACCTTTCAGTCCGATGGGACATTTTTCAGAATATTAATGAATTGGAATAATGGGCCGTCGCAACAATGTCACGGCACCAGATCACAGCAGCTGCAACAAAGTCGGAAGTTAATGCAGCCGCATCATGTGCCGCACATGCTGCACTTTCAATCAGCCAATCAGAAACTAGTCATAGATTACCAGAAGCAGCACATCAGCCAACAGTAGCTGCTTACGCACGTTTGAATTACTCAGATCAGCTAGAATTACTCTCAACTTCAGCTGAGTCACTGCACACAGCGTGTTTGACTCTCCACCCAGAAACCTTGTGCTGTTTTTTTTTTCATACCAAACATCTGTGTAGAGTTCAGCTCAGGTGTGCGACAGGTATGTTTTCACTACCACTAATAAAAGGAGAACAGAAAAAGACTGAAAACAGCTTCTTACACTGACTTTTTTTATCAAACTGTGAACTCCAGCATAAGGAAACTTGACTGATGTACACACACACACACACACACAGAGAGATAAGGTGATCAAACATCGCAGCGGCTACATTTCAGGTTCTTGTTTGCTCTGGAAACAGCTCATTACCTTCAACAATATGCAAATCTTTGTTGGGCTTCAACCTGACTGTACAAGTCAAACAATACGAGATCATCTTAAAAACAATTTTAGTGAAAGTCTTCAGTTGTAAATTATGAGTTTGTCTCAACAAACTCAAACCTTTCAGTTTGAGGTGGTGTTCTGCCATCACGGTAGTTTGTATTGCACCTTAAATTGAACTTCCAAGAAGTCGAGACGTTTGAATAGCTGTAAGTCCTTTACCAGGCTCCTGGCTCGTGAAAAACTTCAGTTTGACTGCAAAACAAGTTAAAATATAAAATGAATGGTCTAAATTATCTTTACTTTGTCATAATGCTGGTCAAGATGTCCATAAAAATGGATTAATGGATGACTTGAAGGCCAGAGAGGCAACCTTCAACCATTCTGACATCAGCATCATTCATTCATTCCTAATAATGCACACTATCGGGCATCATCCCTCACATATCAAAACATTTTTTGTTTAGATGATTGTGTAGATGAAAAAACAGATTATGTTGAGAGAAAAAAAAGCTTTGTCTAACCTTGAAAACATTAAGCATTTTCCAAACATTCATAACTTTATATGTTAAACCCGACACTAAAAGATTAAATCTAAGAGTAGAAGATGAGCCACAGGCAGTGACACATCTTGTTTTGCGTTACTGGTTACCACATTGTTCCGGTTTACACAAGAGTAGCTGAACTGCAGCTGGACACTTGAACACTTTAGGATAAACGTCAGCCACTGAATGGACCGTCAGACACTGGACGGACACAAAGGATGTTGCTCAGCAACCAGGAACAATTTTTCTTCTTTTTAGTCGAGAACCAAAATAAATGTATAGAATAAACAAGAAGCTTGTGTCTTTGTTTAGGTTAATGAAAGATAATCCTGTACTGCAGTGGAAGTAGCAGCACCACAGTATCACCAAGTAATCATCCATAAAGTACATTCATTTGTCATTTGCTTTCAATAAAAGAAAGGAAAAACAACACAGAAATAAAAATGTGCCTGGTTGCCTCTAGCATGTTTATTGTAAGTGATAAATTGGTAATGATGAGCTGTTATTAAAAGTGTTTATCAATTAAAACTGCCAAAAGTCTTTGGACATCTGTTTTCTTTTGGGCTCCACCGTTCCAGTGAAGAGATATCTTAATGCTACAGCAGTGAAACTCTCTTCGTGTTTGTCTCTTCATGTGACTGTTACAACAAGACTAACTGTTGTGAAGCATTAACTGGTGACATGCTGGTCTTGTTTAATGGTCAGATGAGCAGCTTTTACATACTTCAGATTCAGAATACTTTATACTTGTCCTTCCCACAGTATTATAGAGGAACAGCTGCTAACAAAGCTCTGCCAATTTGGTGATAAACACGTTTTATTTCCCATCAAATCTTCATTGTAAAAGTCCTCCTTCGTATAGTTATTTAACAACTTTAATATGAAGCAGACAACTCCTGAAACAGCTGAAAGAAAACATGATGAAACAGCAAAATACAGCAGAGGTCTAAAAGTACGAATCTTTGAACCTCAGAGGTTCAGTGAGAGGCTACGACACTACCGAGAGCCGAACACAGACTACTTTGTGGGGAGACAGGGGTCATAACAGGTTGGCTGGAGTCATGCGACGTCATTGCAGCTTAGAGCCACAGCAGGAATAATGTGGCCCCACTGCAGAGGAGGTCCATCCCAGGTACAGCTCAGCACGGCTAAACTGGGTAATCAAATCAGCATGACGCGGTTTGACTCAACCGGTGGAAAAGCGCCTGCACAGAGCCCTGAACTCAACCCCATCCAACTCAGGATGAACTGCAATGGTGATTGTGAATTGCGTCTAAAGTACAGTCATTTACCTCTGATATGTGGTCAACCAAAAAAAACAATAGTAAACAACTGTGCCTCAGTGTAAGACTACAGAAAAGATTTTTCATCTCTGTCAGACAAAAAGTAAAAACACTTCTGCTGCGTCTCAGACAAACAGTTTCATCAACAATTGTGTTCGTGTTAACGAGTCCTAAAGCTCAGATATCAGATATCAGTCATCTTTTCTCACATCCTGTTTCCTCATTTCATGCTTTGAGAACCACAAAAGTGGTGTTGATCTGTGAAGATCATCTTGCTGAACAAAATGTGCTTAAACTTGTGTTTGCCACAGAGCTTTTTTCTGCAATAATCCAAAATCCAATTAAAAAAAATCCCATAGGCTTTTTGTTGAGGGAACCAGAGTAATGCTGACTTCTGGGTTGGTCTTCAAAAATACGTCATCCCTACAGCGCTCTGTTTGGCCAAGACTTCGAGTTGGGGGTTCCATTCCTCGTGATGCTTAACAGCAGCAGCCAACAAGTTTTTTTGAGTGAAAAGAGAATGTCCTGTAGCCTAAGTAATGTGCTAATCATCAAACTGGGCACAAACTGGGTACAACTGGGAGGCTGAGACAGAAACAGACACATGGAGGTTTCACCAAACTGACAGGCCACAGCAAAACCTTCAATCTCCAGAGCCTCCTCCCTCTGGACTCTGAGTCTCTGCACCACGTACACAAAACCACAGCCACCAGCGGGACTGACAGCGGGCAGGCCAGAGACACACAAGAATGCTACGAGTCTAAAAGCAGCTCTTAATCTCACCCTCGAACCAAAGAACAGCAGCAGAGTGCCAGCTGGGCACACAGAAGGTGGACGGGCTGCACGGTAGCTGCTCAACAGCAGCGCTGGTGGTCGAGAGACGAGACGTCACACCCAGAAACCAGCGTTCACTGGGTCTTCATCTGCATTCATAATATAGCTCATGAAGAGGGACTGGTTTTAGTTTTGCATCTGTGTGGAACAGAAATCAAGATACGGCTGGACAACCTATGTGTGACCTACACTGTGTTATAATGTGTGTTTGAGTTTTAAAAATCACTTTGACAGTGTGAGTGTGTAACTGATGGACTAAATGATTACTTGGATTTAACTTAAATACACCTCACATAATTCAGTTTCTTTACTTTTTATAAACATGGAGTACCCTCTTCTTGCTCAAGCAAACTTGGTTTCTTGCCACAGCAAAAAATAAAATAAAAAGATTGTAGAAATTATGCAGTTAGGGCAATCTGATCATTTGTGCCATCAAGCATTTCATTTTGGAAATAAAATGTAATTCTTAGCTTGAAGAAATGTACTTCTACAAGCAAATCTGATTCAGTTATACCTGTGTAATATATCTAAAACAAGATGATACTATAACTCAACTCAAAAGGTAGCAAAAATATGATAAATAATAGAGGTGATCATGACATCTTTCATAGCAGAAGAAAAAGGACACCAGAGACATGGTAAATGCTTAATGTCAGAAGAATCCAGGTTGTCTTTTAAAGCCATCATAATATCTGTAACTCATTAATAAAAGAATGATAATAAACACTGATGATTTATCCAGCGGGAACTCAACCTGGTGATTCAGCTTTGAACTTTACTGTGTCATGAAAACAAGAACGAGGAAGCTCTTTGTTCTGAGTAAATGATTACAACACAAGATGGAATTAAAATCCTAGGAAGTCAGTCGGCAACCTGAAACCGGTGCCGATGCTGCTGATATGTCAACGTGCCGCCATGTGTGACACGTCAGGACATTTAAAACAAGGACGCTACATTTAATTCTCCTTTTGGCTTGACTCATTGTCATTTCCTCAACTTTGTTTCTATCATTATATTAAAAATGGCAGAACTGTGGTTGATTTGCATTCAAATTAAACATCTGATGTCCGCAATCAATATTGAGCATTATCGGAACAGCCATCTGTTCTAATGTTTGCTCTATAAAATATAAAAAGATTGATAAAATGTCAATCACAGAGTAAATATTCCTATCAGGGACGCAACTAATGATTACTTTCAATGCTGATCAATCTACAGATCAATTTATTGCCAATTTATTACATGACAAATATGAGACGCTGAAACAAACACATGTCTTTAGATTTAATACTTTTTCTTACACCAGTATTTGGCATCAATTTTGCAAAACAAATATTTATAATTTGCAAGACGATACTTTATATTTTTGCTAATCTGATTGTCTGTTAATGTATTTTTAATTGGTTTTCTTAACGGCAATTAACTGAGCAGCTCTACTCGACATGTTTCAATAATGCAAATGCTGATTAGAAGCAACCAGCAGACCACTGAAAAGTACAGGAATTACAAAATGGTTTCTTAGTGACGTTACGCTTGAAATCTTCAGTAGCCTTTTCCAAGTTGTTTAAGCCGTTCATACATCATTTTTTATTGACTCTCACACCTCATGCAGAGCTTCCTTCTTTAAAATATATCATTGAGTCTTTTCCAGTTGCTACTGCTCGGCCTCCTGAAGAAAATGCAGAAGTATTTCATCATGACTTTAACCACTAGAGGGGACGCCGTCTTGTGATTCAGAGTAACCAGATAATGGGCACAAACCAAGGCCTTGTCTTAGCCGCAGTAAGCTCCTGTTGTAGCGTATAGAGGTCTCTCAGTCTGCTGTAGTTCTGCTGCTGACATGCAGCTAATGAGCTTAGAGAAGAGAGTGAGCAGTCAGCCGCCACCCAGCCAGCAGTCACAGGCCTGACCTGATCTCTCAGGACGCACTTGAATGGGTCTAAAGGTCACAAAAGCAACTTGGTGACCTGAAAATCACAAGTACAATAACCAACAAGACAGGGAAAGATTACTCACTGTGAGTCTGAGTGAGAAAGTAATGGGAACTCGTCCGTGTGTCATTAACAACTGCCGGCAGACCGTGTTGAAACAAGATATCCACTAGCTGCTGGGAAACTACTCATTGTGTTTCTCTCTCACAGCGTCCCCCCGGGGTAAATAAAGTCTCATCTTTATCACATCAGGAAGAAAGTTTTCAGTTGTATCTCTGATCAGTGTGTGAACAACTGTCAGCGTATGTGTGAGTAACACCAACTGCAGTCGCTAAACCGACGCACATTCTGCTGACATTTTTTAAAAATGTTTCCAGGAAAAGATCTTACATATTGCCTCTTTAAATGGTTCGTTAACAGGCATCAAGTCAATATAATATTTATGTTTGGTCATTGGCCGAGCAAAACAAGACATCACCATGTCCCGTCCCTTAATTGTGACATCTTATTGACTAAATTTAACATAGATTCCAACTTTAATTGTGCACTATGTAAGATTTCTGGTAGAAAATGATCCACAAAGTGCAAATAAACTGCAGCTTTGATATCATGGTGGCTATGTATTGTGTTGCATGCTAACCAGTTAGCGCTGGCCTGTCCCGGTCCAAAGCTCCTGTGCAAGCGAGTAATCACAAAGGCTGCATCCAAATGTCTGGACTTCATCCCACGTACAGTCTTGGGACTGACTTCAAGGCAGCAGACTTCACTGATTTAATTATCCACAATTCATTGCAATACAGACGGGACACTGTAGAACTTTTTATGAATGGGTAAAACCATTACTTTACTATTATATGCTTAAATCGTGTAATCGTGAATGCCTAACATTCTCACGCACTGGCAGACTTGACGTGATGACAGTGAACACGTCACTGTAGGTATGACTGAAGCACAGGAGGGCTCCCAGTCCAAACCACTAGCTGCACGGCTAACTAAGCTAAAGCTGCAGTGATGCAATGATATGCTGACCCCAATTCTTACATATCACACCTTTAAACTGTCTTTTCTATAGGCAACATTGTTAAAGGAATTTAGAAAACGTGCACTACAAACTGAAAACTGAAATTAAGATATAATCATAAGATACATACTCTGGTAAGGAGAGTGTCAGTAGGTTTATCTTTTATCTGGTGGTGTGTTGCCTAAACATGTCAGGACAACATTCACTACACCAAAAAACACAGTGACTGCTGATGGTGCTGCCCCGGGCTGCAGTGGGAGGCCACTGACAAACCTTTTCCCAGGGGAGAGAAGCAGAGTCCCTCCAGACAAAATGGAATATAAACTGTCCTGTCTGCCTCACATTAACGTTAGCTACACAGAAGAAGCTCAAAAAGACCAGGTTGAAGCCACACGCAGTCACAGTTTAGCTAACTGTCAGTCATTTACAGTAATTACAGCGTATTTGCCGTTTAACGTTATGGTCTGAAATTAAACGAAACGCTGTAATTACCGAAAAACACACAAAGCTAAAAGGAATCAAGCAGCGGGAGGCTCAGTAACGGTTATCTGGGCTAACATCTCGTTCAGGCTACGACTGCTAGCAGAGTGACAACCGCCGTTAGCAAATAGTTAGCAGCCGTTGTGAGAGATAATCTGGTTTTAAAAAAGTTACCAGGGGCTGACATATTCCAAACACCCAGCAGTGGCCTGTGGCTCTGGACAGTTACACCTGCAGGCTGGCGAATATTATGGCCGATTTAACGTTTCACGGTTAGCTAACGTCTTGTACCTCCGAGCTGCGCTAATGTATCTTCCAGTTTAACGTTATATTGAGCCGTTAAATCGCTGCCAGCAAGCACAACAAAATCTAAAGGATTCATCTGTAATAACTGTGTCTTTTGGTTGATTCGGCCCGTAAAGTGTTCACCAAAGCACCATTTATTTCAGTATGATCCAATTGTTCTTCTGTTTATCAGCGTTACGCTGCTCCAATTTGGTGTGTTTAGGAGAGACGTTAAAGACAAGAAATACGAGGCGACACGATTCAAAAACTTGATGGTGTTTAAGATGGTAAGAGTCCTTCGTGGCATTTTATCATGCCGAACTGAGAAGTGGAACCTGTCGATTGTGATTTTGTATTTAAACTTGTTCCACAACGCATGTCATGCTGAATATGGTGTCATCAGTTATAAATTGCTGGATTTTTGACCGGCATTAAGCGTGACGTTCTCTCATTACTAGCAGAGGCTAATCCTGGCAGCTAACATTAGCTGGTTCGTTCAGCAGGCACACCCTGCTTTCTCCCTGCGACCACAGCACCCTGTCCCGCTATTTTACCTCTTTCTTGTCCTGGAGACACTCGAGCACCGCCAGGTTGTTGTTCCACGAATGTTTGGGGCAAAGCCGGGTCAGGTCCTCCCTGCACACCGCCTCCTCAGCCAACTTCCAGCCGGTAGAGCGCCTCCGAGTAAGCGAGGCCCCAGCGCCCAGGTTCCTCTCAGCGGCTCCCGGGTTCACCGCGACCAGCCCCGGACCTCCGGCTGGATTCTGTGGGTTATTATCTTTAGAAGCAAGCTTGGCGACGATGTTGTTTTGTCCTCGAATTGGATGCACAGACGACAAGATGCACATCAGAAGCAGGAGCAGAGGAACACGTATACAGTCCGCCATCTTCACAGAGCCAGTCAGCCTGCTGCTGCATTCAGGAGCCGTCGGAAATATGGGACCTAGGAGTAAAGTTGCTCCCGATTTCTTTTTTCTTTTTTCTAGGATGGCAGCGGACAGCTCATGAATAATTAACTCCTGCTCTGAGTCAACCAATCACACAACCGACATGGACACGTCATCTCCCGGTATTCCTTATTATTTTAATGGAAGGTTAATACATTTAATATGTTGATTCCAAACTTTACAAACAGCTCACAAATCAAAACATAAAGTTTCATTAAACAAAACAACTCTATAGTTATAGTGCACCTTTAAGTTCAGTAAATGTAACTGGAACAAAACAAAAACATTCTCATACTGAAGTAAAAAAAAATTAGATAAAGAATAAACTGATTCTACAAGTTGTTGATTCATTTTCTTCTGACTGATCCTGTGAACAGAGATCTGTTTCTTATTTATCTTCTCATTGTGAGTCAGTTGGTCCATCAGGTGGCATGTTTGCAGACCAACAAAGAATAGGAGCTTGTGTTTGTTTGACGGGCAGAAGAACTGGATCTTAAGAAAATATTTGAAATAACATACGGACACGTCAGTACTGTCAGGAGGAGCAGCGGCCTTCTTCAGATACAGGAACAGAGAAATAGCAATGAGGGCCGACTGTGTGCAGCAGTGTGTCAAAAAACATCCAGAGGAATTCCACGACCCAAAGCGTCCTTAGCACAACATTTAATTGTGAAGAGACATTAGTTCTCCTGTCAGTGGTTCTGATGTTTTGGCTGATTGGTGCAGATACAGTATAGTTGTCATATTGTAGTTTAATGCAATACATTTTGATTTTTGGTTCCTCTTATTTCTTATCTGTTTTATAATTTTGCCCTACTGTGACATTCCTAATCATGACAAGTTGAGTGTAACATAACCAGATTTCCTCCTCAGTGATCAATAAAATATTTCTGATTCTGATTCAGTGCTCTCGTGTTGGGGAACTGACGAGTGACACAAGAGTTTTTATGCTGGGTTAGTTTTTTTAAAAAGCTCTTTCATGATGTTTTCTTCAAAAAGTGCTGAATAACTGTCTACTTTATTATGTTATTTCATTATTGTCTACTTTAATATTTTATTATATCCTTATCCTTATCTCGTTTATATTCAAGCTGTATTTCTATTTCTTCTTTGCTCAGAGCATCTGTAACAAAAAGGATTCCCCCCCAGGGATCAATAAAGTGTTCTGATTCTGAAAACAAAGCTTCTAAACTTCAATCATGTTTCTACAGAAGTCTTTTCATCACAGTATTTTCATGATTTGCAAACCTGAAACTCGCTTTTATCCGACACTGTGTGCAAACCTCACACAATCACTCTTTATTAGAGCCAGAAAACATCCAGATACATCCACCGCAACATCAAACAGTCCACTCGTACAACTTTAAGTAAAAATAAGTCATAATTTTTATTAACTTTGAAGTCGTACACAAACAGTTGGTAGCAAATATACATATATACAACTTCCTTTAGAAAGAAAACAACAAGGAAAGTAACATGTACAACAGCAGAGTCTTTTGGCACTTAATGTTTGGGTTCAGAGGAGGGTAAAGATAAAAGAATCAAATCAGACAGAAGAAGATATAAACTGTGTTGACGGACTGCAGCAGGAGCCTTTTTTCTGTTTGACAGAACTGACCATTAAAATCAAAACAAAATCCATCAGCGCTGTAGTTGGAGAGCTACAACCGACACACACACACACACACACAGCGGTATGTCACCACTTTCCTCCAAAGCATCACTTCCATCAGACTAAAAACACCAGCTCACAGCCGCCGGCAGGACAATCTGAGCATGACAGGACTCCAGTGGACAGACGGACCGGAACACTTTACATGAATAATTTGGCCGTTGACTCATGTAAACACAACCTTATGACTGGGAGCATGTTGCAGCACAAACTGGTAATACAGCTACATTTCTCAATCTGTCCTATCAAACACCCGACTCGGGCTTCATTTTGCTTCCTGTGCAGCTCAAAGGTCACCGGATGTAGAAACAAGGATGTTTGGTTCTAAACACAATAAAATTAAAGATGGTGTCCTTCGGTCGATCACTCCCAGTAATCAGGTTTTTTTTGCGTGTCTAAACGTACGGATAAAAGTTCAGCAGCATTTGAGTTTCCACACAGTTGTTCTCCGGGACTGTATGTGTTTTTTTTTTGTAGTTCTTTAGTTTCAGTCCATCTCGATCACTCCCACTTGTAGAGTTTCAGCATCTTCTCGGTGAGCGAGGCCAGGAAGTGCTCGCCGTTCACTGCGAATGGACTGATGTCCAACACCGGAAGGTCGGCCGGAAGCTTCTGCAGCAGAGAGCCACTGCCTGCATCCCACACCTGAGGAGGAGGAGGAGGAGGAGGAGAAACAAAAACATTGAGGAGAACATGAGACAGAAGTGGAGGGATTTAGTTATAAAGGCAACTTTTGGCTCTTTCAAATTAAAATGTTAATAATAAAACGCGTTTTTAAAAAGTGTACCAGGCAGGTTTGGGCTCTTTGAAGTGACATAAATCAGCAACTAAAAACAATCTTTCATCTTTTAATTGAAGTCTTTCAGGTATGTTCTCTGAATGAAATTACAAAAAGGAGCATTTTTAAATTTGATTTAAGGAAAGCAATTATGGTCTCTGAAAAAAAACATAATTAAAACTTGAATATAATAAAACTGAATAAATAAATAAAAAAATCAAATCAAAATTAAAAACTCAAATATAAAAAACATTTTTGTTTTTTCATCAGGACTGAGGCTGAAACACTCGACTCGACCGACAGGACTCACCATGGTAGAGTTGGAGGCCTCGTCCCCGGCGCAGACAAGCGTCCCGCCTCCGTCTGGACTCCTGAACACGGCGTTCTTGGTGAGCAGCTTGCAGGATGAGCCGGCGCTGAACGTCTGCACCGGAGAGCAGGAGCAGCTGGGCAGCTGACTCGAGTCCTGCTGAGGTGTCCTGTTCAGAGCCATGAGGACGCAGCGCAGAGACGGGTTGGAGCGTCCTGCAGGAGAGACGGGACGTTTCATACAGGAAACTCACTCAACACGATGATGATGATAATCTGAGTACGCATTGAAGTTCAGGTTGCAACAAGCAAAAATGATCTGACTAAACAATAATAGAGAGTGAGAGATGGGACTGATCTCAGAATTAGATGTCAAATTTCATTTCAGAATGATTTTGTCAAATCATTCTGGTGAAGATCGTTGTGTCTTGTATTCAGGGAGTCTGGTTTCTCACCTGGCCTGTAGGTGACCAGACAGTGTCGGCTCTCTGTTTCCACTTGGATGTCAGTGCAGCCGGCCGTCTCCAGCGGCAGGACATGCGGTCTGTAAGTGGTCTCGCTGACCTGCTCCCAGAAACATCCGCCCTCCAGAGAGCCGGCGATCAGCCCACCGCAGGGAAACGAGCTGGATGCCGCCCGTGGGACGTAGCACAGCGATGCCACTGGACACCTGGAAAGATCAGCAAGTTATAGCCCTCAGGGAAAAACAAGACCAGTGGTCGCCATGTGACCCCTCTAAAACCAGACTCAAACCAGCACATCTTTTTGACCTTCCATCAAAACTACACCAGCACTTCACACTTCGCTTAAGTGTGCCTGTGTGTGTACCTGGAGCGTAGCGGCTGCAGCTCCTGGACGTGCGTGCTGGTGTCTCTGGTGTCGTAGACGAGCACGGAACCGTTGCTCAGTCCTGCATAGACGTAGTTATTGTTGTCCAAACACCAGCAGCAGCTCCACACAGGTTTACCTGCATTATAGGTCTGAACCACCGTGTTGGTCAGCAGACTGTAAAACAAACACACACAGTAAATAAATGTATCACATTATACCATCATTTGGTTTATTTTTTTAAAGTATTTTTTGGCCTTTATATGGCTTTATTGATAGTACAGGCTCAAGATATGACAAGAAACAGGATGAGAGTGAGGGAGTGATATGCAGCAAAGGACCCTGGGTCGGAACTCGAACCCGGGCCGCTGCAGAGTGGTCAAAGCTTCTGTACATGTGACACCTGCTCTACTAACGGAGCTAAACGGCGCCCCTCATTATACCATAATTAATTCTGGTCATGTCTGTATACAGTGACTTTGGAGGAGGGAGGTGCGACTCTTCACTGGCCTCATAATTTAAGATGAATATGATTCACCCGTCAACCATTCGAATGCACAGCGATGCTTCGTGCATCTTAGTGTATTGCAATTATATAACAGGTTCTGCACACGGCTCCTCTCGTTTACAGCCAGTCATAAATCTGAACTTCCTCTTTATGTAGAAAGTCCATTAAATGTTTTTTTTTTAAAAATCAAAACATAAAAGCTGCATCTCCTCAATACGAGACTGATCCACGTCAGCACGTAAATCCTTCTGCAGTATGTTACGCGGCGCAGTGATCCACAGAGATGTTGTATCTCAGACATGTTCACCTGAATGTGGTGAACATCACAGCCTTCACTCTGCTGCACACAGCTCTCTCACAGTACATCTCCACAGGGTCTGCCGTTTCTACGCTTTCATTGTCTATGCAGTCATGCAATGCATTCTGGTCGTGCCGCCAGCTTCTAATTTGCATGAAGTTCAGATCTCGGCTACTAAATGCAAATCAGGGGCACCCGGCGCGACTCGCTGCCTGTGGAAACTCCTGAAGAATTATAAAACTCATCATTGTGGAGTTTAATTGTCGTTAAAATGAAGACAGATTTGGCAACTGCATGGCTTATTTCTCTGCCAAAATGTCTTCAGAAATACATTTCAGTTAATTATTTTTTCAACAGAAAGTTTAGAAATGAGCCGCAATGTTGGTCAGGTTTCAACTCCCTGAGCAGACAGCAGACGAGTTGATTTCATCCAATCAGGTTCAGCCAGTGAGTCTTAGCCTGGTTGATTGTTGTCTTAGCCTGTGTTGTTCAAGTGTGCAGAGCTGCGAAGTAACATGGAGGCAACAGCACCCCCACAATTACTAGCTGATTAGCTGGGCTCGCTGCATTCTTTATGGCTGCAGACGTTACCTCAGGGGGAAAAACGGCAGATGTGGTTGTTGTTTTACCAAAGTATTTAGTAGTTTGTGAGGCAGATTTATACAAGCGGTGCTTCTTGTCCAGTTTGTACTTCACAGTAAGTGCAGAAAATCTGAATTGTCGCCAGATGTTCGCTCAAAATATTCTCCCTTGGACATATCTCCGGAAAGCAACGTGAGCCTGTTTACCCTGTACAACTGTACTGTGCAGCCGAAGCCTGAATATTCATAGGCTACGTGTGTGTGTGTGTGTGTGTGTGTGTGTGTGTGTGTGTGCGTGCGTGTGTGCGT
>OMLP01028476.1:20897-32916 GCA_900302685.1 Spondyliosoma cantharus
GGGAGGGGGGTGTGAACAGCAGGGGGTGGGGGGAGGTGTGGGGACATTTAACACAGGAGCCCTATTCACACAGCCGTTTGCATGCCTTCTCCAATTCTCCGCCTCCTCTTTGTGAAAGCTTGCAGATGCGGCGAGGGGGGAAATTTCGCTCCGGCCCTGATCCTCCTCTGGAGGTAGAATCAGGGACGCATTCTTTTTGAACCGCCCCAGTGTGAACAGATAAGCTGGCAGCGTGGAGTGAGGGCGTGTCGGTCAGACAGTCTGATAACTGCACAGGTCCTTCACTCAACTTAATACAGAGAAATTTCCCACAAAGCAACGTTACATGACCGAACAACAGTAACTGTAACTGTCTTTGGCAACTTATATGAGGAAAACAAATACCGCAGATATACATGGAGAAGCGCCTGTCCTCCCAACTCTTCATCACATTTCTGCCCAAAAAACAGCGTCTGTCACCGGCAAAAAACTTTAACTCACCGAGTGTTTGTGATGAAAATAAATCACCATGACCGTCAGACCTCCAGACCGAGAAGTCATTGAGCTTTCCCCCAGAAAACAGCCTCCGTCAGCGGGTTTAGATTGACAGGAGGACACCTAGGAAACACCTACGTCATCATCATGACGTGTACCATCGCGCCTCCTTAGGAGCCGCAGCGCCGGCTTTCTGTGTGAATTACACTTCGGTACGGCTGAGGTGCTTCACTCTGTGTGAATCACTATCGGCGGAGAATTGGCGAACCACCACTCCGGAGTTAATGCGGAGACACTGTGTGAAAAGGGTTAGTGATTCACAGTTTGATGAACTGGTGTTACGCAAGTGTGTATTTGCAGGGTTTAGGAGACAGACAGGAATCAACATTTACGTCTGGAGATCAGAGGGCTCTTCCCAGACGTCACTTCAAATGTGTATTTTCTTCCACAAGAGTAAAGCTGTTAACTGTTCAGGAAGGATGGTAATGCCAGGTATGAATTCCTTCTTGGATACACATGAGAAAATTAATAAGCCTTCTTTGTGCATTCATTCTGAGTACCTGAGTCTCCTCCGTATGGGCTGAGCAGCTGAAGGTGCTGCAGAGCTGCCAACTGCTCTCTGACTGAACGCCCATGTGGCAGGAAGCCTTGGCGGCACGCGAGCTGCCATCTGCCCTCCTTCATTGTTATCATCGTCATCCTCGTCCACCTCGGTGCTGCTGCTGGAGTCTGAGATCACATGTGGTGCGTTTGTGTCCTCAGCTGAGGCAGCAATCGTTGGCTGTCGGCTGCCTCTTCCCCGCATCTCCACTGGGGAGTCCACCTCCATGGCCTCCATCTGCACAGTGGGAAAGAACGCAGGTCAGGCGGTCTGATCTGAGTGGTGATGCTCGGCCAGCATATTTCACGTTAACCCCTCCTTCTTTCTGTGGATTTCACAGGTATGAATGAAAGTTTTAATCCAATTTGGCCAATAAAAAAATTCTACAACATGGTACAGATTATTAATCCCCAGAAAATATTTTACTGTGATGGAGGTTTGGTGCAAAATTCATGTGTTTTACAGTGCAGTTTTATATTGATCATTATATAATGTGGACATAATACATAATTAACCCACATTACTGATGACTGCTGATCAAAAACCTCATTTTGTTCATATTTTGTTAATGTACCAATAATAACCGTCTACTATCTATTGTCACAATACCACTATCAAGGCATTTGGTAGAACATATATTTGATTTTGTAGCACTCCTTGCATTTATGTAGTACTTTTGAGATGATTACAAAATATCAAGAAATCTGCTGTTTGTCGTGATAAAGTGTAAAAACATTGTGTTATCATATCAAGTCACTCGTATGATGGACTGATCGATCAGCCCTTCAGCTGGAAGAGCATCACTGCAGGGGACAACTGGGACAAACTTCTGTTTACTTCTGTAAACTGAACATTAAGGATGCAATATCATAACAAAACGTCCACACACATTCATTAGTCAGCTGTTTTTCAAATGGCTTTTCAACACTTTAACAAATGGCCTCGCAGTGGAGACGCACGTTGCTGCAACTAGCTGCACAAAGTTAAAAGTTACACTATCTGCATGTTGTGCTAACTGGCTAGCTAATGTTAACGTTGATTGATACAGTGTATAATATCTAAGGTGACAACTCGCCCTGCAGAGAATAAGTGTCTCTGACTGTCAACTGCACATCAAACTGCCTCCATCGTGTGTTAATTGATCTGTTATCTGTGATGACACCTTCCGACGCGTCCTCCCGGGACAGGTCGAGCGTTCTTCGGCTAAGCACCGAACTAGAGACCGAGGTCGAACAAGGCCTCCAAGCAAAACAGAGCCAATAGTATCTCCTTGACTTTAACAGAGACTGGTGTAGTCGTGATTTTAGATATAGCTTCTTATCGTTTGAGTAACGCTTTGTAATGACACAAGAAAAAAAGAATCCGTTCTGTTTTACGACACCTTGGTAACCACGGACGCTTTAGCTAAAACTAGTTAGCATTTGAGAGGTTGTGATGCTGCGAACGCGTTTAATACCTTAAATCGCGCTGGTATAACAGTCAGTGAATAACAAACCAGTGCTGATATTAAGTTTGATTTTGTTGCTGCGGCTCGTCCACCTCGGAGCTCAGCCGGGACGGTTGGCTGGTTCGTGAGGCTAGCTCGTTAGCTAACAGACGGGCTGTAGCAGCAGCAGCGCGGGGAGCAGCAGACACCTACCTGCCTGGAAGAGAAGGTCTAATGGCCGCTGGTCCCGCTCTGGAAATCAACAGAAGGTAACAACATGACTCCTAAAACAGTCACAACACGCGCCTGGCTGTGGCGGGTCTACAGTTTACTGCCAGTTCATGTACGAGCGTGAATTTTAAGGCGGTCAGGGATCGAATCTCCCGGCGCCAGTTCACTGTGCCCGCCCCATCCTGCCGTGACGTCACCGCGGATGTTGCCCCTCTTCTTCTTCGTTGGTACGCCAGACTTGACGCTATATCGGCGCATTGCTGCCCTCTACTGTTTGTTTAGAGTGGTGCATGTTTTAATCAATCTCAACATCAATGGGTGTTCAGTTTAAATGTCTGAAATAAGCTCTGTGAGTTTTGGCTTTTCCTTTATTGTGTTATGAAACGTTTTTGTGCATGTTAACAAAAAGTGAAGTGTAATGTACAGCGGTGGAAGGTGCAATGTTTTTCCCTTTCATAATAAAAGCTCAACAGAATATTGATTGGCAACTATTTTATATATCAGTTGATTCAAGCAAAAATGACACACACACACACACACACACACATACACACAAATAAATGCTGGTGTCAGCGCTTCAGAACCCTAACCCTAACTTTAAATAAGTTGTGGGGGAACTGATTCACCATTTTATGACATAGTATACATTATTATTTGAAAAAAAAGAAAAAAGTATAGCATTATTTGTGTCATTATACAGCAGTAATATTAGTATTATTAAAAATATAATAATATAAGTTGAACGGGGGTGTTTTCTGTCGTCTGTGTTTGCGTTCCCTTTCAAAATGTAAGCTATCCATCAACAACAAATTAATTGGCAACTGAATGGGTGATGAATTATCAAAAGGAAATTAATTGATCCAAGCAAAAATAACACAAAATGTGACGGTTTCAGTTTTCAGAATTTACATTTCAGTTACATCTTTGGCTTTTGAACTGTTATTCATCAAAAGCACATGATAAGTGGAGCTGCTTTATCATTATCATTAAAAACTGTATGACCGACATAAACAAATAGAACATCAGACAGACAGTTTCTGTATAGTTCCTACAGGTATTCTTAATGCCTGTCACCAGATCAGATTCTAATTAAATGTATTTTTTCATATTTCGACACTAAGACACTGTTTCCCAGCTCTGTCAGGTGGTGTTTCAGTTCAGTGGGGATTTTTATCATCACTAAGCTCAGAAAAGAAATGATGTTGTTCAACAGATGGACTCTAGTTGATACTAATTATATTATTAATGCGACAGGAGTCATTACATTAATTTAAGAGGAGATAAAGTGATAAAAAGAAGATTAATTGAAGATGCACAAAATATAATCAAGCACATGAGGTAAATACATATGAGAGCAGTTACAAGCTACAGTGATTTTACAGTTCATTGAACATCACATTAAAGTTTTACGAACACAAATCACATTGCACTGTAAATAAAAACATGACTCATGGTTATATCAAAGCCATTTGTTACTGTAACACTTTTGTACAAAAACATCAAATTGTGGTATATTATGTTGCTCATGGACGTGTGGATGTGTGGACAGGATGAACTCAAGCTTCAAACTACAAACCTGGTGATCACTGAAATTCTCTTCAGTTCTCATCACAAATCACAACAACTGTTCTTAAGGTTTGTCAGCGTGAATAGTTTGGATGGAATTCAAACTGGACTGGTGTCAGTGAGGAAACTGTAGGATTTATCTTTCAGTGTGCTGAGAAGCAGACATCAATATCAGACATCAATATGTAAAAAAAATCAACAGTTCAACACATTTTCAGGAATGATGTATTTTCATACAGAACCGTAAGAACACATGATTTTACATGAACTTTTTCTACATAAAGCTCTCTCTTTCTCACACACGCACGCACACACACAGATACACAATATAAACCTCACACACAGACACAAACACACACACACACATAATATAAACCTCACATACAGACACAAACACACACAATGTAAACTTTACATATAGCACAGAGACAAAGTGAAACAAACATCCAAACGCAGGTGTTTGAAGCATCGTGTCTGATCCATCTCAACAAGATGATACTTTGATTCAGGAAACGGTGTCACTTTTTGTTTTGACTCAACCAGTAAACAGGGGCATCAGTGACACACTGCATTCGTACAGGGAGCTTTGATGTTGAATTAAAGATCAAGTGAACAGGCATATCTCTGCTTAGTGCACATGTGATCCAGAGATCAAGATGATGGAGGATGAAGCTCTCAGTCATCTGTGTGTTGAGTGAGTCTCAGAAGTGCTGAGACAGGTGTTAACCAGGATTGTAACAACAACCTGCTGGATTCAGGAGTGAAGCTGCTGTGTGAATTTCTGCAGAGTCCACACTGTAGATTGGAGACTCTGAGGTCAGTTCACTGACACTAATTTGCTGTTGTAGATCTTAAATGTTCAATTAACAGTTGAAGCTAATTTATGTTCATGCATAACTTTCATTCATAAAGCTGTATGTCTGTAATGTCCCTTTGTTCACATTTTCATGTTTGTGTGCTCAATTTAGTCTGTAGTCGCAAAAGACCGAAGAAACTGTAGAAAAAGTCCACAGTTAGCTGTTTAAGTAAATACTTACTCTAAACAGAAGATTCTTTGAACTTATATTTGTTTTAACTTGATAACGTGCGAATGATAATCTTGAATGTGTGTTGACATGAACAGGTGAATGAATGTTGAGGGCTGACATTATGAGCCACAACAACACAATGAAAAAGTTACTTGACTCATTTTAGAGAAAAGCTCATTGAATAGGACATTTTTATCCACATAATTTATTCTTTATCTTATTTGTTTATTTAGTCATATGTATGTCTGCAGTTTGTCCGAGATCAGCTGTGTTTCTCTTGCCTCAGATATGATGTCCAACCCCTCCCATCTGAGAGAGCTGGAACTGTGGGGAAATGACCTGCAGGTTTCAGGAGTGAAGCTGCTGTCTGATCTGAAGAAGAGTCCACACTATAGACTGGAGACTCTGAGGTCAGTAGAGGATGGTGCTGGTCTCAGCAGTATAATAATAAACAAAGTTAGCATCAAAGTAAATATCCAGTATTTCCTGCTTTCCTCTGTGAAGCTGTGAGAGGAGAATGGTGACAACTGATCATTTCATCTTTGTCACAACCTTCAGACAAGTCCGACTGAAGCCACCAAATCAATGGCTCTTATTTCAGAGAACCATCATCACATTTAGGCACCATGTGGTCTTTCTACAGACCAGAACCTCTGCTGAAGTCCAGTGACTACTGTCAGTCTTTGTATGAACATGGATGAGATTTATAACACACACGTATATAGCTATATATACTGTATGTATATATATATATATATATATATATATATACATACACACAGTACATACAAACAGTAAATATATCTCAGACTGAGACTATTTTTTAACAGCAGTAAATCATCATTAAAGTGAGCAGTGATTGTCTCTCTGCTTCTGCAGTGATGATGCGTTCAGGGACTCTCAGTAGTTTATTTCACTGTGTCCTTCTGTCAAACTTCAGCGTACACAGACCTGATGAACAAAGTGTTTGCAGGTCACAGGCTGCTCCACTTGCAGTCTGAACAGGACTGAAGTTCTTCTGGTCTTTATATCACTGACTGACAGCTGATGGAGGGAGTCTCTGTAAACACTAATCTATCACTTCTGTTGTCTCTGCTTCTTTCTTCAGATGGGATTTTTGATCTCTGTCAGAGCGTGAGTGATGAGGAAGGTGGAGGTGTTGAGAGGATCAGCTGTGTCCTGATGATCAGACAGGTCGAAACAGCACCATCAGCTGATGGGTGGAGAGGCTCTGAATGGGCCGGGTTACTGGGAGAGTGGAGTGGAGTGGAGGAGAGGAGAGGTTCATCGAGCAGTGACTGCCCCCCTGTCCAAATCACCATCTTTGTCTTTTTCATTTCCACTGGTGCCACTAGTGTCCTCTCTGCAGTGGCCCAGGGATCAAATCCATGGCCCTTTAATGTTGCTGATTTATTAAAATAACACAACTTTTGTTCATGTAACTTGAGTTTTTTTGCTAAAGAGAGACAAAAGACTCACGCTTCTATCACAGCGACTCATCATCTGCTTAATCATAATAATTTTGACAATATTATTTCAACACAAAATGGCTCCAACAACTGTATAGGGTTGTTTATTCTTTTTATTTGATATATTACAGCATTTAATCATCAGAACTCGTTTTGCATCAGACCCACTGTTATACACAGAGAGTTTGTTGTCATGATTAACATAAAGGCTCAGATATAAAATTCTAACTAAGAAAAAGCTTGAAAACTGTATTTTGTTGCAACATTGACTTCTACCACTTGGTGGAAAAGAGATGTAGTTACAGCCTCCAGAGCTGGTGTTTGTTACAGGATTGTCCATGTGCGACAGACAGTTTACAGAAGACCCGCAGCTCTGTGGTTACTAAACGCTGTACAAAACAGTGTTTTCCTCCAAGTAATCCTAAAATGTCAACCAGCAGTCAGTCAGGAGTCCCTCAGCAGATGCTTCAGACCCCGACATCCCACACAGACACATAAAAAGGTTGATTTTTGGAAACAGCTTCCCGTTTTAGACACTTTTCCAACAGTAACAGTTAACTGAAACACAAACTTATAGCTTTTAGTTTGTTGTAAACTTTCTTGTGGATTACATGCAACTTTTAAGCCTGTTTAATGATTTTACAATTGTACTTCTCCTGAGTATGACCAGAGACCCTGAGTACTGAGGATGAAGAGGGATGAAGAGTTGTATTACTCCTCTAACTGTGCCACCACACTGCGCAGTTTATCCACCAGCACTGTAGAAGACAGACAGATAGAAACATTATAAGCATCATTATTATTCCTTGTAATATATTTTTCACAATTTGCCTCGTCACATAATGTAAATGTGTCTTTGATTGTGAATTAATAACTGTTTATGTTTGTGTATTGAACTTTTTTATTTGTATCTTTTACGCTTAATCATAAATTATGGAAAAAGTCTACACTGAAACATTTGTAAGGCAGATACAGTATCTAAATATAACGTTCTAAAAGTAAGATATAGGCGATGTTGTATCTGCCCCGTTTCATGTAGGTAAAGGCGTTCTCCAAGGTGTGGCTTAATTGATTGGCTTGAGGGTGGCTGATATCAGTCGATATCGATATGTATCACGATATAAATAAAATCACTATCTCTGTCGGGCTGAGAGGTTCATTTTTACTCCTGAGTGAGAAGTGAAGATATCACATAGTTCATTTTGGTTTAAATATTGTTAATTTCTTCTGTCAAAAGTTGAACATTACAAATGCACTGTACAACATTATACAACTGTATTTCAAATTAATAAAACGGGCATATAATATAATAAAATCTTATCTCATCACTGGTTGGTTTAGGGGGTCAGCAGCACATGCTGCGGTCTGGGACTGTGAAGTCTTTCAACACAGTTTGCAGTGCACGCTACTCTGGTCCTTGTCTTTAAATACAATTTCTCCACACTGCTGAATTTCTCAGACCCATCTTTTCAACAATGTCCTCCTTTTGTGTCCTGGGCTGTGTCTTCTTCACTAACACTGTCGCTCGAGTTATCATTTCCTGTTGTCATTTTTTCTTTTATGTTGCTCCCTCTCTCTTGATGTACTGATGTGCCTGACTGCAGTACAGTGTGCTGCTGCCGGCTGCTTCTTCTACGCTCTGTGCTGTGTGTCAACCTATCCTGACGTGGCTGTACCTCTTTTCCAACCACATTTAATTTCTATGGAACCTCTGTGAGTCTGAAATAAAGTAATTGTAACTCACCTCCAGCAGATGGTCTCTGGAAGCTCTCATAGGCCCGACAGGCGTTGATCAGATCCCCCAGTGGTTTGGGACAGTCTTCAGGTAGCGGCTCCTGAAATTTCTCTTTGCACACTTTCTGCTGGATATCCTTATCCAAACAACCTGGAAGAAAAGCAAGAACACATTATGAACAGAAATACAGTTGGAACCACTTAGAGTGATCATGCTTACAGACACAGAGACAAACAGGTAACATCGCATACATACGTGACGCTCTGGTTAGTTAGAATTGAGACTCAAAGGAAAACTTTTCACACAAATAGCACCTTTAATGCAGGTTTAATAACATGTGTAACCTCTTTCAATTTGATCCTCATTCTTAATTGTGGTGTTTTCATTGTTTTTGTAAATGTGGGATTTTTGCTGATGGCGCCCACATTAAAGAAAGTGAACCGCTCTCATTCAGCCTTCCTTAAATAAATTCATGTACTTGTATTCATTATGGTTTATAAAATACTGTCAAACAGCAAACAAGAGTTCTTGTAAAAACACCTGTTAAAACGAGCTAGTCGATAGAAAATCAAGTCACTCGGAATCCAGTTTAAACTACGTGACTTCACGCTGACAACGGCCGCTGTTCTGTGTGAAAGAGGAAACTTTTCACAGCTGCCTGAAGTCTGAACAGAAAGTTTAGAGCTGGATGTTGATCTCTGTGTTGTGCAGATACACACCTGCAAAAGGCTTCTTACAGGTTGCAATTTCCCACAGGACGATTCCAAAGCTGAAAGACAATAAATGAGGAACGTTTATTCCCGTTTATACTGGAAGGCTGTTTTCACATTCATCTGCTGAAGGAGGAAAGTTCCTTTGTTCTCAGCAGTTGGGCGCTTTTTGCTTCGGCATAGTGAGGCAGCTAGGGAGGGACTAGCTATTGTGACATCACAAGTAGATTGGAGCCAATAATGGTCCAGTATGTAACTTACATGTGTGTGATGTGGAAAGCTGTAAATAATGACTACTAAAGGATTTACTAGACACTTTATATAAACCTTTAATAAGAAGAGTGTTTGGGTTGCCAGGTTGGGGTTCTTCCAGCAGGACTCTCAGAGTAACTGTTTGACTGATTAGTGTCCTGAAAGCATTTACAGCTGCAAAGTTGATGAAATATTTCTTTTAAATCCCTTTGAGGTTTGTTACATCTTTATAACTACCTACCTGATGGTACAAAAGAGCATTTATGACACTGAACATCATTTTAAATAAATGGTAAACAAAGTCTTGGTTTATCTCTGACCTGTACATGTCGCACTGCTTGTCGTAACGATAGTCGCGCTTGAACATCTCAGGACTGTAGTAGCACAGGGGCTCGTGCTCTTTGTCCTTCATCGACTTCTTTGTTGACTTTTTCAGCGATGTCTCAGTTTTCGCCAGCTCAAAACCTCCCAGCTGATAAAAAAATAAATCAACAACGTCAAGATTTCATTCCTATTCACCAAATCCCATAAACCTCCCAGCATGCACTGCTCTCAGTACCTTGACTGTGTAATCTTTAGCCACTAAGAACTTGCAGCTGTTGAGGCATCCATGAACCTTGGATTTTTCTTCTGTCTGGTGCAGCCTAAGAGACAGCAGTGATAATCATGAGTATAGTTCCTTCTGCCATAAACAATCAATCATAGAGATCATTTAAAAGCTGCATTTTAATATTTTTAACTCTCAAAGTGCCAAAAATGCTTTTTTACATTCAACAGCAATGTCTCTTCCCAGGAATCATGAACCGGTGTTGCTTAGCCAACTAAGCTAAGTAAGCAAGCTAATGTTGCAGGTCAGCAACTATTTTCCTTCTGCTGAGCTACAACAACATCTCACTGAGCAGAAGGAAGAGGCTCGTGATGCTGACAGTGCAAAATGTAACATTTTAATGACGCCTCTCTAGTAGATGCACGTTACCCTCTGTGCAGTGATACGGAAAAAAAACATAGTTCCAACATGAGACTGCTCACATCGAGGCCTGTGGCTTTTTCTTGACTAACCCGGTCATGATTTCTGGAGAGAGACATTGCCATCAAGTTTCATTGTATCGGAGAGAATGCAGACATCTCAACGACCAGTATCTCCAAAACGCAGCACAAAACATTCTGGAGAAACATCCCTACAGGTAAGAAATATGCGTTTTGAACTGTCCCTTTAAAGGCTCCAACACAAACACACTCTCCTGTCCGGAAACTGTAAAGTAGCTTCATAATATAAATCAATGTCACAATTTAAATCACACATACTGTGACGGAGGATTTCAATCTGATCGTCCACGCGTAAAATTTACCAATCAATACTGAATGATCAGGCGACGAAGCATTTTACTTTTTTATGTACCTGCACAAATAAGCTCCTCCCCCTTCCTCTCTGCGTTTCATCATTTTTCATACATCATTCAAATTTATCAGTGAACCAGACATATAAATAATCACTGGGGCGACTCACCGGTAGAGTCCTTTCGCTGCGTCCAGACACATATGAGCTTTCCTGGCCCAGGACAGCTTCTCATGCTCAGAGTCCAGGACCTGACGGAGACTTCCCTTCTCACAGTACTCCATGATGATGAGGAACTCAGAACTGGGTCCTACAGGTAGTCACAAGGCCACATCATGTCACTCTCATTGTAAAGGTGGATTGTTCCTGATACTCTGTGATTCTGGTGCTGCAGTTCACTCACCGTCCTCCTGGACACAGATGCCAAACATACGCAGGATGTTGGGCGACTCAAACCGCTTCATGGTTTCAGTTTCCTTATCGAAAACAGACTTAATCGCCCTGCACACAAACGATGTGTTTACGTTCACAGTTATTATGGGACAGTTGCAGGAAGACACAGAGGAAGTATAAAGCAGAAACACCACAGTGTATAAACACTCCTGCATTAAAAATGGAACTTAAAAGTACAAAGTATACAAATGCAGAAAGGCCCATGTTATGTTACATTTAATTTCATTTGACATTGAATTAACCCCCGGAGATCAATACGATTTTTGTCCCAATCATGAATATTAAGTCATAATTTATTCATAGATTATATTTTGTAGTATTATTCTCAACATTTACAAAACTTATCAAATGAGGGGCGCCGTTTAGCTCAGTGGGTAGAGCGGGCGTCCCATGTACAGAGGCTGTGTCCTCGCTGCAGCGGCCTGGGTTCGAGTCCCAGCCTGGGTCCCTTTGCTGAGTGTTACTCCCCCTCTCATTCAACCTCTTTCCTGTCATGCCTTCAGCTGTTCTATCTATCTAACAAAATTGAATGTACTGAAGTAAAAAGTACAATATTCACCTCTAAATTGTACTGTAGGTTGAAGTAGCAGAATGTAATACTGTTTTACTTTGTTTATATGTGGCGGACCCTGCCATCTTTCTGGCTTCTGTATTCTGGGACCTTGTTTTCCTCTGAGAACAGCTTGTTTATTCACTTATGGTGAAAAGTTTGTATTATTACCTCAGAAATATTGGAAA
>OMLP01028478.1:0-12047 GCA_900302685.1 Spondyliosoma cantharus
GCGGAAACATGTCTTTCTCCGTTGAAATATTTAAGGAAGCCGAAGTGTTCCCAAGCAGGAGACTATAGCGACAAGGGAGGGTCTTCAGGCTCTGGTTTTCTTGCTAGCGTTAGCCATGATGTAAACGGGCTGCACGTGTAGCTGCCGGCGGAAAATAAACTCAAGCAACTTCTGTTCCAGGAACTCACCCGTGCACAGCTCTGTACCGAACCGAACAGCCTGTACCGAAACGGTTCAATACAAATACATGTATTGTTACACCCCTAGTTTAGACCCCTTCAGATGTACCTCTGATTACTTAAATGTAATGTCAATTTTACGTGTTGGTCTCTCACCTGAATAAGCATGAGAGTCACCCTTACAATAAAGTCACGACAGCAATCTTGCTGTGTCTTCCCATAAGATTCCCATAAGACTTTTAGAACAGCAGAACAGCTGAATTAAATCTGTCATAGTAACGTTAAGGCTGCAGTGGTGCTTGTCTTATCTTCAATTCAATTTCAATGAAGCAGTTCCTGAATTCATGACTGTGTCCTGTCCTATCTCGGACCTTGCATCTTATATTAAGGAATCCTAACTAGAACTGTAAACTTGGTTCTTCAATCGACACTCGTCCTGTCATGCCCCTCCTTGTCCAGAATGTACACAAGACTGTCTTTTTGTATGAAAACGGCTGTCTTACTTCACTTGTCAATGGCTGGCTAGCTTGCTCTAATGGCCTAGAAAAGACGGGCATTCAGTTTTATCTTTGATTGTTTTGTGTTGGTGGGGGAGAGGATATAGTGATAGTACATGCTCCTGGAAATTTAAAGCTAACAAGCTAATGTCTATGTTAACTTCTCCAACAGTCCAACATCCATACTACCTTCTTCCACAGGCTAGCCTTGATGTTAGCTCGTTCAACAGTCTAACATTTGTGTTTCTCCAATTGTCATGGTTTCAGTTGACTTTCAATCCTGATATTCCCTTGTTCTTGTTGTTTCCCATCATCAAGAACAACAATGGTGCTGCCATTTTTTGACACTTATTTTGAATTCAGGACAGGGTCGATGCCATCCAAACTCAAAATTCCTAACTCAGACAGTTCTTTAGTTAGTTTAGTTAGTTCTTTAGTTATATGATTATTTTCCTAAATGCAGTTGAGAAACACATTTCTATAAAATCAAAAATCCTAAATGTCATCTTTTACTGGATTATGATAAGACTTTAGACATAGGAAGTTTCTGTAATGAGGCCCCGGGTAACCTAATACCTGACAAAGAGTTTGAAAAGTCCATGAAATGTGGTGAATGAGCCAAAATAAGAGATATTATGAAACCTTTTTTTATTATTATAAACACTCTTCTCTTTTTCCTCATATCATAACTTTTTAATATCAGTGAGCTCTAGCCAAATACAGCGTAAGCACGTGACTCTTTCTGTCTGAATAAAAACATAAACTAAAAAAACATTTCTTTAACAGATAGATGAAGACAGCAATGTTTACATATTCCAGGTCTGAAACATGTTCTGGGCCTTGGATGGATAAATTCCAGGGACGAGTCACTTTTGCAAAAGTCTTTCCATGACGTTTCTTTGTCTTTCCCTTTCCATCATGTTTCCTGTGTTTGTGCTTCAGGAGGAAACACGCTGTACCTGTGGCAGTTCCTGATGGAGTTGTTGCAGGACCGACAGGTCTGCCCCCGATACATTAAATGGACCAATGCCCAGGCAGGAATCTTCAAGTTAGTGAACTCAAAAGCTGTGGCCAGACTCTGGGGCAAACACAAGAACAAGCCAGATATGAATTATGAGACGATGGGCAGAGCACTCAGGTACAAAAAGAGAAAATGTTTACAGCTTCACAGTTCGTATCTTTACTTTGAGGTAGGGGTGTCACAGTTCTCCAAATCTGTCATTCAAATTGGCCTTTGATTTTAAAGTCACAAGGTGATTACATTTTTCATTTAACCTTTTTTATGGTTGAGTCTTGATTTGAAGAAAATCAACAGGAAAAACACATCTTTACAAAGATAGGCTTACATGGTGTGAAGTGTAATACAACCATCATGTTTTATTAGTAATGTACCATACTAAGGCCATATGGTAACATTTAAGAATATCAATATTTCACCAGTCAATTGGGAACAAACTCTTAGAAAAAAAACAATAAAAGAGTCTCTGGTCAATTTGAGTTGCCTTTCAGAGGGCAAGAGAGGAGAAGAAAAAATATTCTGAAAGAATAGTTGATTCTGCTTTTGATTTCAATCAATGAAATTGAATGTCATTCCATGGATTTTCAATTTAGAATTGAAATTGTGACACCCATACTAAGGGGCAAATATATGTGTATGCATGCATGTTTTGCATTGTTAATGCTGAACCTTTATATTTATGTAGGTACTACTACCAGAGAGGCATCCTGAATAAGGTTGAAGGGCAGCGTCTCGTCTACCAGTTCACCTCTCTGCCTGCAGACATGATTTATATCACAGACGGAGATGGCACCAAAGAGGAAGACGATTATGACGACAACAGTGGCAATGATGGTGTGAGCGACTCTGATGACAGCACAATACCTTCTAGTGACCAATCGGTGGATGAGGAAGATTTACACCCACCACAAAAGAAATTCTCATCGAGCTTGGTCCGACCCTCGCCTCCCCAGAGGACCAGGCCCGCTCCCAGGCCCTCAGGCCAGCGTGACACCGTCCTGCGACCTCCCAGCACCAGCTTGATCCAGGAGCAGCATTTGCCTATCGTGTCTGCTGAGATGCTGCGGACCCTACAGAACCTGCCGAAGGTCCAGTCCCTGCAGCCGGCAGGTCATGCCTCGGTCTTCAAAACGGCTCAGCTGCTGGGTAGTCTGTGTGAGCGACAGGCTGCTGCCGAGGTAGCTGTAGACAGTAACGGTGGTCGGGAGACACCTGAAGAAAAGTCACGGCCGGGACAGAAAACTTCACAAGTGGAGACGCCACAACTGGTGTCCTTAACTAGCTCTGACCAATAGAAAAGACCAAGGCTCAAACACACACATGCACACACACTCCACTGACTCAGGACCAGTTACAGAGCTGCACTTTGCTGCTGCAAAACACACCAGGTCTACATTTCTCACATGTGTAAGAGTGGGAGTATTGTTCTAGGATTATTTTAGATTATATTATGACTTGTCAACCAAAATAATTCTAGAACAGTACTTCCTCCCCTGATGTCTAAGTTGTCAGGAACCAAAATCTCAGAGCACTCAGCAGGTCACTTTCTTAGATGAGACAGACTTTACAAAGCTTGTGTCCTTTTTCTCAGCCTTCTGTCAATCTCTGTAGCGTTAACGATACAAGACACCAAAGACAGACATGCACTGGAATCTACGGCCTCTCTGCAACTTCTGCAGACACACCCTCTGCCTGCACTTCACCTCCAGCATCATGGAGCTAATGAACTGATCAGTACACTGTGCCCTCTTTCTCTGCCTTTACTCTCGCGCTTTACCTTTTTTTTTTCACATGCTGAATCATTCCTCTGCCTTAAAAATGGCTTTGCACTAATGTTTACCTCTGCTGTGTGTTTCTTCTCTAAGTGCCTCCTGTTCGCCCTGTCCCTGCGTCCTCTGCTCCTTGTAATCATGAGGTTATTGAGGGAAAACATTCCATATTATTATTATTTTTATTTTTTAAGATAACTGAGTTATGTTTGTATTGTGAAATGTTGAAAAACAAGGGATCACTGTTATTTGTAGAATAGTAATTTAGCACTGCTGCTGTTTAGTTGATGTATCTACACAGTGGACCTTCCTAATGATGACAATCACCAATGAAATGGTCTAGTAGCCTTTTATTTCGCTACATTTCCTCCTGTCGTACTATTTAGTCTTTCTTCTCTGCACACATCCTTTTTTAGTTGTTACACATACTATATAAATGCATATATGGACCTCTAAAGCCTTGATATATTTATGTGTTGTGAGTTATATACTGTATGTCTGTGAATATGCTTGACTTTGTGCCTTGTTGCCATTTTCTCCCTCAGGTTCATGAAAATTACTTTTACCGCACAGACTGTATACTCCATGCAAGGACTAAAACAGCTGGCCCTTTATGATAAAGTCATGCGAAGTTCAGTGTTTTCTCTTCAGTTGATCTTAGTTTAGCCTCTCAAAGCCAGACCATGAAGTTCCCCTCACTCCAAACGAAAACTGTGCTTGTAAGATTTGGGCTAGCTTGGTTTAGGAAATGCCTATTATTGTGCCTTTGTCCCCAGGGAAGCCTATGCAAAACTGTTTTCACTTTATTACAGAGTGAACCATTTTATTTGGAATCCCCTCACTTTGCTTTATATCGAGGTCTCTTGATACTGTAAGTTTTACTGGTGTGGATCTGTAAGCTTGTAGCAGAGGGAGAGGTGGATTTTCTGTTGCTTTGTTTTTTTGGTGCATTTGCTTCTGTGCAGTCCAGAGGTGTTGAAAAGATAATGGTCTATTATACGAAATAAACGTAATTTTATCATCGTCCTTCATCCTTACTCATTTATTCACATACATTTAGTTTACCAGCACCCGAGGTTTAAAATAAATGTACGTTTGTGCACCAACTGTACTTAAGTAAAAATTTGAGGTAGTTGTTGAGTGCTGACTATTTCCATTTTCCACTTTATACTTCTATTCTACTACAAATCAGAGGAAAATGTTATACTTTTTACTGAATTACATCTATTTTTTATATCTTTAGTTACTTTGCAGCTTCAGATTAATAATGAAACGACTATTGATCCCTGTAGGAAGTCTACAAGTTATGTAGCAGTATACTAATTGATTGAAATTAGCATCATCTTTACCAGCTGCAACATAAAAGTGATTGATTAAAGGTGCTTTATGTAACTTTTTGAATAACTTTGTGCATCAATAATTCAGTTCCAGTTATACAGTATAATATATTTTCTGAAATGATTCATTCTGCCGAATGAGGAAGTTACTTTTGGTACTTTAAGTTTATTTTGATTCTATTACATTTTTACTCTTTCTTAAAGATCCCTTCACACATGTATTAAACAGTAAATTCCAGTATATAAGTGAATATTCAAATATTTTTCATTTTACAAGTTTAGCTGCATAAGAAGTACATTCTTATTGTATGAACAATGGAGGCTTTAAGTTTCCACATCACACTTGTGTTTGCTGAATATTGGACCAGGATTGGCTTCCAAAATATTTGTGATGTCACAAATCCTGCTCGTAGGCCTGCCTCTTAAAATCAGAGCATAAAGATAAGGTACACTTCCAGCGATTAATATAAGAACAGCCTTTACATAATTCTACACAGTGAAGCTCAAAGATTAAACTGTCAGAACAAGAAGAAAAAACACATAATTGACTGATGAGGACCTTGAGTAAATGATCTGACTACCTGGTCCACCGCTGCCAAACCTTACTACATTTCAAAGGCAAACATTGCATAGTTTTTACTCCACTACAGCTTATGGTTACAAGTTACATGGTTACTTTGCAGATTAATGCTTGCAAACATTCATCTTATAAAATAGGACGTTTTGTGATGGATGAAAGTATGTTGGATACAAAGTAGGCTGAATTAGCATTCTCCTATCAAAGCTACATTAAAATTATGTCTATACGGAAGTACAATATTATTTTATTAGTGTTAATAGTGATATATTTAAATAAGAGAGAGGAATGACACTCCGTTTTTGACTGTGTCCACATGTCAGGGTTCAGAAGTACTCTCCAGCCTGCCTGTCATGAGTCCTCCCGGCCGGCAGGTGGAGGAGCGGCGCTGTGAGCGCTGTGCAGGCGGATGTTGACAGGCCTGTTGCTGGGCTCGAGCTGTGGCTGCTGCTGCTATCACGTTTCGGTAGTCTCCACATCTTGCTAGAACTTTCCTGTCACTCTGGAAACACTGCCCACACCCACAACAACCCCCAATGGCAACCGAACGGCAAGTGAAACTTAACATATTGAATGAACTTGTGTTATATTTTCATACATTTGCTTCTACGCAGCTGGTTAACCGTTGGTCTCTCCTGTCGCTTTAGCACCTTCCCCGATAGCTTCATTGACGAAGATCCACAGAAAGCTCTGGAGGTAAACATTAGCGTTAGCTAGCTATATACGAATGAAACTAGCGAATTTACCATATATCTGGTGTCATGGGTTATCACATTAACATTAAGTTATTCTTATCCGCTGCTTTTTAAAGGAAAATTAATTTGGTGTTGGTGATGATAACGTTCTTGTTGGCACTGATTTTGACACTGTAACTTGCTAGCCAGTTTAGCTAACTAACACTTCCTGTTAGCATCACTTTGCGTGAAGAACAGGGCGTCATTGTAACTTTAAGTAACAGTAACATTTAAATTAAAACATTCTTTAAATTACGACATGGACAGTCAGACTAATGTTAGTTGTGTCTGGGTGACGTTGTGATAAACGGCCATATTTAAGACATTTAAGGCTGTCCACGTGACAAGCACAAAGTGTCATCTGCAACAGAGTCAAATAGAAGACAGTAACGACTGCTTCTTTACTAGTTTATTTACTAGCAGCATTTAAACACACCGTTATTTGTTGTTCCTTCGTGTCAAATTTAGGCTGCAGCTACCATTACAGAGCTGAGAGACAGAACTACAACTACTGTAGTTGCCAAACAGACCCCAGAATTATGAATGGTCGTGTTGACAGTGTAGCAATCAGATGAGACGAACAAGTGAGTTTAGTGTGACTTTTCCTTCTTTTTCTCGACTATTTCAGGTCATAAGCAGTACTGTAAGCTCTCTCTCTTTTCTTGTAGGCACTAAATGAGGCCTTGCAAGGAGACTCCGACAACGCTGAGTGGTTGTGCCAGCGTGCCTATGCCCACACAATTCTTAAAAACTACAGCTGTAAGTCCACATACATGGATTGACAGACGTGATGATCATAACGCTTTTTTGTTTTAAATATTTGCTGGAGATGAATATAATTGGGTGTGGTGACTCAAACTAATTAATAATCTGGTACTAGTCAGTGTCATGAATATCTGTCTTCTGAGTGAAACCGCCTGGATGAATGTATATGTATGATAAATATAGTGATGCCTTCTCATTGCAGGTGCTGTTGATGATGCCAAAAAAGCACTGCAGCTACAACCCAACCTTCCCCTTGCTTTCATGCGAACAGGGTGTGTACTATAATATGAAAAAGCAAATGAGGGGAAAGCACAGACATAAAGTTGTAATATAAGATTGACTGGTGAACACAAGCTTTGAAAGTTGCACACTTATTCCTGAAGTTTCAACTCAGACATTTGTATGAGATGTTCTAATGTACTAGAATTGCTTTAATCATTTGACTTCTTTAATAAGGCACAGATCAAAACTATGTTCCAAGATAGGTCATTTTAAGTTCTCCAAGATTATCTGTTCTAAGTGTATGTGGCATGTTTTTCTCTCCACATTGCAGAATAGCAGAGTACCACCTTAACCACTATGAGTCAGCACATGCTGCGTTCACTCAGGGACACCAACTGGATGGTAAGTACAGCTCATTTTGGCCTCCAGTACACACTTTACACCATCCCACACTCTACCAACCACCGTTCGCAGCAGGACCCTGTCTGCTTCACTCCCCTCATTGAATCCAAAGAGCTAACCCTGTGTTCTGTAGCTTTTGGGAGAAAGCAGGCAGGCTTAGTACACAGAAACAAGTCATGGTGCGCTACATAATTATGTTTCAAAAGAGATAAATGAGAGGGGAAAAAGGAACATTTCTTTTTTTTTTTCTATTTTAAGTGTGTTGTTTTTATATTTTTGTTTTAACCTGTAAAGCGTCTTTGAGTACCTGAAAAGCGCTATATAAAATAAATGTATTATTATTTTTATTAATTAAAAGGTCTAAAAACATAGATACAAGGCAAAAAGTGCCATTTCAAGTAACTTACAGTTGTTGCACATTTGAAATACAATACACTATGAATTCTCAACATTAAAATGTTTATTTCTTGCTGTCACCATGGCTTGATGTTTTAGAGGACTCCTCAAACATAATTCTTTTCAACAATGGTTATGTTACTGTAATAACATAATCACTAATATTTCAGCTTCAGTTGGTCTTTTATATTGTATTTGGGCTGCTTCTAACAATTGTTTTCATTATTGATTGATCTGCGGATTTAATGTTAAATCATGTCGAATGGTGAAAAATGCCCCCCTCTATAAAGCCCAACATATAAGACATCCTTAAAACCCTTGTTTACCTGACCCAACCTGGCCCTAACCTGGTCAAGTGTTGTTTAAATGTCCAGTATTGTGGCTTATCGTTATCTTTCATTTTTGTTTTCACTGTCTAAATTCTGTTCTACATTTACATGCTCCTGAACAAAGAATACGTTTTACACAGTAACACAGGTAACTTACCATAAATGATCTGATCTAAATGATACATGTTGGAGTCGTTTTTTGAGGTTTTGTAAACATGTACAAAACTTTTATAAATGCATATTAACAATATATGGACAAGTAAGACTGCAAGGAAATAAGTTAATAGTCAATTCCAAATGATTATAGGCTAATTTCTCGTGGAAAAAGTATTAAAGGTTTCTTTTTTGTTAAATTTTCTTTTCAAAAATAGCCATTATTGGGTTTGACAGGAGAAATCTGTTCAAGATGTTGGATCAGGAATAAAAGATTTTAAATCAAGAGTTTTAGAGATCACACAAGCCAGTGAAGACAGTGTCTGTCTACATTGTTCACAAGAATAGCTGTTGGCACAAAGACACTATGGTCAACATTTTAATTATATAAACTTCAAAGGAAAAATCCAAATAAATGAGTGGAGAAACTTGGCAAACTGTGGCTCTGTTATTCTGTGGGGAGCTTTTTTTTTTTTTTTTTGAAGGGTCACGGCAAATCAATGCAAAGTTGTTCTAAATGATCAACTTTATCCTTTGATAAAACTTTTTTTTTATAATGAAGGGGGCAGTGAAAGGTTTGGGTATGAAATTGATGTGAATCATATGCCATAGCCTTTAACACAACCAGAAATAAACCCAATTAAATTTAAGTGGATTTTGGACTCATGTGACAATGCTGTTCACCACCACCATCATCAAAACACCAAGTGAGACAATATCTTTTTGGCGGATGATGTTCATCCCTCCAGTGGAGTGCAGTGACTTGTAGAATCAATAACAAGGTGCATTGTAGATTTTCTTGCTGCACAATAGGGTCCAACACCTTAAACAGATGCTTCATATTGGTTTTTAGTTATTCACCCATCTGTACATACTGTTGTGACCAAAATCTTCAAATTCTCTACTGTAGAGCCAAGAGTGTGTCCAACTCAGTTTGTCAAGCTGAAGGTCAAACATGGATTCCAGCTTCATTATACAACCGTCATTTCTGGAAGTTTGGACACGGTGCAAAACATAAATCAAAACAGAACGCAGCCATTTGCAAACAAACTGTGTTTGTTGAGAACGTTTTTACAGCCTTTCAAGGATGTCCCTCTCACACCCGATCATGATACCATTTCCTGTTACCAGTGTCCTTGTTTACCTGTGGAATGTTCCAAACAGCTGTTTTTGGAGCATTCCAAAACTTTTCCAGACTTTTGTTGCCCCTGTTCCAACTTGTTATAACATTTTGTTGGCATCAAATTCAGAATAAGTACTTATTTACAAAAATCAATGAAGTTGTTAAGATAAAAACTATTTTGAACTTTGAACAGTTAAGTATATGTCAAAAAGCAGCAGCAATTATCACACATTGTTTTCTCCGTTTTACACAGCCTCACAACTTTTTTTTAGAATCTTGGTTGTGTTTGAACTTGATTTTCTATTTATTCGTGACCCAGAAACTTGCACGTAATTTGTGATTATTGAAGCAGCTTTTGGTTTGAAAAGGCAGCTGAAACTGGCCAGCAGAAAGTGAACAAGAAAAATGGTTAAGTGGTGGCAAAAACAGCATCACTGTAATTAAGGCCCTGTCCACACGTACACAGGTATTTCTCAAAACAAAGCTTTCTCTCTACATTTTGGCCTTTGGTACAGACGTAGAAAGTGTTTAAGGTCTGAAAACTCCTTCCAGATTGAAGATAATCATGAACTCCATTTCAGGCAACATGTCTGGACGGGCAGGAACAGAAATGTTTTTTTTTTAAAAATGGATGTTAGCTGCGTTGTTTAAAGTCATATTTAGAAAGACGCAAATGGACATTGATTTTACGAAACTAGAAAAGAGAGACAAAAACATCTGTCTGCAATGTTTTGCTAAGTTATCCAGGAAGATTATGTGAAGAGTAGTCACGTTTCCCTGCCTCATTAATAGTATTTTCTGTATCTAAGCAACTGGCAAGAGTATACAGTCTACTTCCTGTTCACATGGCACGCCCAAGGTGAATGTGAATGGGCATGGGATATGCGTTTTCAGATGTGTTAGTATGGATGGATTTCCAATTACGCTGCTAAAAACAATATAGAATAAACAGATAAAAAGAGATACTTATTTTCCAAAAAAATACCTGTTTGCATGTGGACAACGGCCTCAATCCATTTCAATGGGTTTTCTAGACACATCATTATAGAACAAACTGTTGGGGTACGGTCACACATACATAAATGCAAGCCTTGACCATTGCCTACCCCTGCTAAATGTGGGCAGTGCAGGATGTGAAGCACTGAGTTCAGTTGCTGTTTTTCTAGTCCGTTTTAGGGATCAATTGCACACGCACGTCTTTGATATTGGTTGTGGCTGCAACATTCAGTCAAACCTCACCAATGTTGAACCCTTTGGAAGGCAAGATGTGAATTTGCTTCACCACTGGATGCAAATGTTTTATCTGCCCCTTCACCTTCACTCTCTATAGAATAGAGGTGATTGAAGGATGAATATTCACCACTGTTCATTTTGTATATGTGTGACCATGCCCTTATGTTAAATAGAAGAACATGCCTTGGATCTCCTTTAGAGTGCCCATTCCTTAGGTCTCTAGTGGCAACATGACAAGTGGCCCAAGTGGTCCGAATTAAATCAGCGGGATGGTGGAAAAAAAAATGTTAGGGTCCATCATTGCTCTGTTTTGTGAATCCATTGTTAGAGTTAAACAAAAAATAGCTCTTAAAATGTGTCTCTCCTCTGTACTGCTGATATAACTGTATTAAACACATACAATATGTATGCCCATTTTCTTCCAAATTCTTCCTTTTTTAAATAAATGCTTTAAGCCTTCTCCAGCACTTAGTCAAACCACTTTAGACGTCATTAACACCTCTCCGATGCCCTCAAATGTTTTCATTAAATTCTCAAATTGAGTCTTTTTTTTAATCAGCATAAATATATTACTTTGAAACAGAGCAAGACAGTTAATTTCTATTCTTTTTTTCGTGGCTTCCACAGTTACTGACAAATCCTTTGAGGTCTGGATAAAGCGGTGTGAGGAGGTGATGGGAGGTAAGTAGCTGAAATGAGACATCAGTTTTGGTTTGTAAGGTTAGAGCATTATTTAGAGCTCTAATTGATCTATAATTTTACATTTATTAGCATATTAAATAGTCTTTTTATTTCATAGCAAATTCCTCAAAGGTATCAAACATTAGTACACAATAAAGCTAGTAGTTGTTTGTAAGACTTCAAAATCCCAGTTGCACTCCAGCTTCTTTATACTATATAACAAACACTTATACGCTAACAAACACTAAGCTAAATGGCACAGTGAGGGAGCTGATCAGCTCAGTTGATCAAACAAATGAGCCCGCACACATCCATGAATCTACAGTGCAGCGCGTTCACAGTGTTGGAGTGCGCAGGCAGAGCTGCTTAATCCAATAAAAGATGCATGCCATGTCTGAGTGGTGTGTTTCTGTTTTCTGGTGATGACTGGGCCCTCTGGATCATCTCAAGTAAACAAGAGCACGAGTTTTGACAAACACGCTTCACACCCGCATGCACACGTACTCCCAGGAGCAGTATGATTCATCGGAGTTAACGCTACTGATGTTTGAAAGCCCCGATGAGACCCAGCCCCTTCATAGGCCTGCTCACAGACAGCATGTGCACACACACAAACAAATGCACACCAGGGT
>OMLP01028478.1:12378-23500 GCA_900302685.1 Spondyliosoma cantharus
CAGTCCCCCTCCTCATTTCAAACGCGACCTCATTAAGACAACATTACCACGCCTCCTATCATCTCATGTCTCTCTTCCCTCTCTGTGCACACTCTCTCTCTCTCTCTCTCTCTCTCTCTGTAATGAAGTCAGTGAATAATGTATGATAGCATGCTGGTAAACGGTGATCAGCTTTGCTTGAGCTCACAGGGCTTTTAATGGGCGTGGATGGACCAGTAAACAAACTGGTGGCACGGATGGCAGCGTCTGTGTGTCTCCGTTTCTGTCTATGTGGGGGGTATATCTATCTGCTATCTCTGGACACGTGTGCGTCCTGATATAGAAAAGAAGTTGTGTTCTTAGAGCTTCATCATCAAATTTTTGAGTTGGATGTAGCTTAAGGGGTGTTTCAAATGTTTCCTGCTGCCACGCACCTACATTTTTCCTCTCTCCCTCTCTCTTTGCAGAGCAGACAGAGATCGGCAGCAGCAACAGGGTGAGTTTCTTTGAACGGCCACCTGGGGGCACTTTTGCTCTTAGGAGAGAGCAGCAGCAGATGTATATGTTCCTGCTTCAAAGGAGGAAGCCTTACCAAGCTTCTGTTGATGTTGTTGTTGTTGTGTTTTTCTCATTTTTGTCCCTTTTGTTTCATCCCTCTGCCTCATCACCACATCCTCCTGAATGACCCAGCAGACACCGGCAGCTCCGCCTGTGAAGTAAGTGCATTAATGTAAATATGCCTCATCTAAGCATCTGCTAATTTGATGTTGCCTTTATTTACTGTATGATAATTGAACAAGCCTTACTGCTTTGAAGCAGCCCTACTCTCTATAACTAGGTAAATATAATGTACATAGACTATATATGTTAATGATAAGTTGCTATTACCATTTGAAGTTCTTGTTTAAGTTTATTCTATTCATCGTATTGGTGGAGAAAATAGAAGAAGCCTTTAGACTTTTTAATCAGTTTTGTTTGTGTGTTTTTCTTGCAGGCATGACTGGTACCAAACAGAATCTCAAGTCATCATCACAGTCATGGCAAAAAATGTACCCAAAGATGGTGTGTGTGTCAACTTCATGGAAAAAGAGGTACAAGCACGCACTTAAATGTAGTCTCGAAGAGAAGAGACTCTGTGTTTTCTCTGTATTTGGGTGTGTGTGTGTGGAGCAAAGATGGGTTAGCTCTCGGGTGTTTCCTCAGGGGGGCCCATTAGATGGGTCTCATACACACATACACTCTGACACACACACACACTCTCCCCATGGACCCAACTATGCCTCCAGTGGTGCCTTGTTAACATTGCTCCCAAAGTACAGATCTAAGAACAATTTACCCTCCCCAGCTTCTCCAACCTCCTAATTGTCTGTAGATAGAAGGCCTAACTGATCTAGGATCAGCAGCAGAGCCCTCAAGGGACTATCCTCTTTCTTTCTCTTTTTCTCTTTTCCTTTGTCTCTTTCCACTCCTCCTCCCTCCTCTCAGAGGGGTAACTGCAGGGCACCCCAGGGAACGGCTTTGTCTTTCCTAATAGAATAACAAACTGAGTTTACCCCATTTCAAAAGAAATAGTTCACTCGCTCCGAATCACAGTCACTTGTTAAGCTCCCTCTGTGGTGCGAAGCACAGATGAGTTCATATATTTTTTACTAGGTCAGTATATACAAAAGAAATTAAAGATGAAAGGCAGTGGTTCCAGTTATTTTCCCTGGTGACTGTGTGCAGCAGCTGTATACCTACAGACAGCGCAGGACTCCAACTGGAAATTAATATTACGGCTTTGATAGTTTTGTGGAATTGCCCAAAAGCTACTTTAGCTAACTTTCTAAGCTTTTATCCCTGATGAACTACTTCTAACATACATTTGGTCCCAAAATCAGAAAAGTCCACTTTTGGAGAAGTGGTAAGTGGTGAATTACAAGTTGAAGTGATGCACTGTACAGGCGAGTTAGTCCATGAGTGGGCAGATTTGAGTGCTTTTCTATATGAGGGGAGCATTTGCCAAGTGATGAGTCCATAAGGAGTGTGAGGATTTGGGCCACAGCCGAGGCCATGTCCCTCTAAACCAACAAGCCACCCACCCAGAGAGTGACAGGCTGTTAGGAGCTGTCTGACCCCCCCTCAACGCTGGTCACTCAGTGGCTGAAGGGGACAGGGCGAGGATACTCCTGGCCATCACACCAGCCACATCAGATGATTATTCTCGTGGACAAGCTTGACACTTTCATCCTCCACACTCTTTATCTTTCTCTCTGGTTGTGTGTTTTCTGCAGACTGCAGTTAAGACAATTTAAATTATTGATACCACAGTTTAACACAGGAATTTTCAATTTTTTGTCTAAAGAAGAATTTAATCAAAAAAACGCAGTGTCTGTTTTTTACCAAAGTGTCATATCACGTTATAACAAGAAACTTTTTATTGGTATAAAAAAATACTCTTTACATGTTTCACATTATAATGTGATCATTTATTGTCACAACATAAACTGAAATGTTTAATGTTATAACAATAAGTAATCATGTTATAACAACTAAGGTTTCACATATAAACCCAGATTAATTATATATATATTTTTTTATTTATTTTAATCTATTTAAGAAAAGCTTCTGTATGTTGTAATATTTGAGAATATCTTGTTATAACTTGAAAAACATCTTGTTATAACGATAAACGTTTTTAACGTTATAACAAGAGACTGATTCATTATTCCTTTTTGGGTGTGTCAGCAAAAGTTGCATTTGTTTTCTTGTGGCCGACTGCTAAAATTAAAGGCAGCCAATGTGGAGTAACAGAATTTGATGGTTTCTGTGTGTCTGCAGGTCTCTGCTACAATACAGCTAGCATCAGGGGACAACTTCAACCTCCACCTCGACCTCCTGCACCCCATCGTCCCCCAACAGAGCAACTTCAAGATCCTCACCACCAAGGTATCACAGTCTGTCATTGTTCAGCTCGTGCTGCTATTGTGGTTAAAAACTTCCAAATTAACAGGCAGTCAAATACCAAAATGGATGCTTTACATTTGGCACACATTTATGATGATTTGACGTGTTTTTGTCAGGTTTAACAGACATTTTAGTGTTGACAGGTGACATGCTTGTGAAGCTGAAGCAAACTGTGTGTCAGACCTGCATGCTTTTAACACCAATTGTGTTAAATGGTCCATTCTGCACTAAAAGGTACAAGCATTGTGCATTCTCTAATGTCAGAGCACAGAAGACAACAAACATACGGCTTTTGTCCTTTCAAGGGTCACAATGACCACAACTGATGGGTGCTCAAAAATCTGAGATGATAAAATGGCATCAAACTAAGCAGATGACGTAGCTGCCAGGATACAGTTGTGATTGGTTGTGATTCTAAGTGGTTTTGATGTTTCTGATCTGTGAGCTCTTAGAGGTGCAGCCAGGTCAAGGGAAAGTTAGGAAATATGATACCGCCTCTGTTAGGAGACATGAAATAACAAGGAATTTCACAAATGGCTTATTTTACAGTTTTTACTGTACGAACCTGTTTTCTCACATACCGTTGTGCTAGATGGTGTTTTTCAGATGTTTTTCTCCACAGCGAGCTCAGCCGTGGTGGAAAATAAAACTGTTTACCACTTTACCGCTTTTCTGAGCTGAAAAACATAAACAAACATGGAAGAATTTTTAGGTCACGGATACACTCCAGCTAAGTTTTTGAAAGTCAGTGAAAAGTCATTGAATTTCACTCATAATCTGTGGGAACCTTGTGTATAGCCTTGCCACACTAGCAGTTACTCTCAACAATAAAGGAGCAGGCTATTAAAAATGTCAGGGAACATCTTTTATGTCGCTGTAAAGGAAATATGATGTAGTAACGTCACACGCTGGAGAAATGCAGGCACTCCTACTGTGCTTCAAATCTCTGAAGTGTAATTTAGCTGGAAAGAATCAGATGAAATGTTTTCTCTGTGTGTTCAGGCTTTTATTGTCTTGATAGCTGATCATTGATTATTTTTGTATCTTTGTTGAAAATTTGAAGGAATTCAAGTAACAGTAAAAAAGAGGAAGAAGGAAAAAAAAATCATGCCGATGTGAGTGACTGATCATTAATACTGGGGGTTACCACTCTGAGATTAACATCATAATCTCTTCAATAATTTAAAGCGGTATAAAGTAGGATGTCACTACCTATAATTCCTTAAAGCTGGTAAAGCTCACTGTGGCTCGAGTGGAAATGAGAAAATCCACTCTCGCTGTATACAGTGCGGCTCTTGTGGAGACATTAGTTCATCTGAGCAGCTAACAGGAGATTCACGCATATGCACAAATCCTCACTCCTACACACACAGTACACACTACTTGCGGTGAGTTCCTCAGCACTGTTTAAGGTGATTATGGGCCTAATGAGTAGGAAGGGCACTTTTTACTATAGACTAATTAGTGTGTATTCTAGAGGATGTGGGCTAATGAGCGAGCTGGCTGAGTGTGTGCTGAATCAGGCTTTAAACCACTGTCAGGTTGTAGCCTGAGGATCAAAAGGCAGGTTTTTGTGTGAGTTGATTTGATTGTTTTTTTAATCGTTAAGGAGGGAGGAATTTGTTTTATTCAGGACATTGATCAATCAGGTCTTGCCAATAGAGTATAACATAAAGCTCTGCTGTTTCTCTTGGGATCTTGTGTATCGTGAAATATATTGTTGGAGGATGGGTCTCCACAGTGTTTGGACACATCATTTTCCAAAGCAGTTTTAGTTGTGTCAATTGACTGTATAAAAGATGGACAGAACTTCTGGGGCTGAAAAGTGAAGCTAAAGCAAAATTGCCTTAAACCTGCATTCTTTCTCTTGGCCAGAAAAAAGGGGTGACTCCACTGCTTGCAAAAAGAAGCCTGATTGTATTTAAGCCTATGAGAAATGCAGTACTTCTCACTTGATTTATTACCTCAGTAAGCGGTTTCCTAATGAGTTTATGGTCTCAATCACAAGTTTCAAGTCTACTTCAACACAGCACGACGTCCATTTTTAAAATAATGGCACCATTTAGAATGAAATAGACAGTAAAGCAGGGTGTGCTTTAGGGCCTGGCTTGTGATGGAGAAGTTGCTACCACAATGTGTGCTCGGGGATCTCAGTCAGATCCAATCAGGATATCCGCCTTCAAACCCCAATGTCCACAAGCCTATGGGTGACATCATTGTGGGTTTACACTTGGTTGTGTCCTATTAAAATTACTCGATAAAAACTCTTTAGATCGTAATTTATGGTTAGTAAGAGGATAATTGTCATGTAACCACTTATTGTCCTTCCACACAGGTGGTTCACATATAACTAATACACAGCTGCATTTGAACCTCAGCACTTTCTGGTACCGACCCCGTAATATTGAACATCATGGGGTAATTTGTAATCAGGTCACTTTTGATCAGATTCCTTTCTAGCTTTGGTTAGAAATTTAACAATATTAGTCCACGTTTTACTCAGCAAGCACAAGTGTGTACTGCAGTTTTCATTGGATTAGTTGTTGCATCTGCATTTTTAACTCCTTATTTACTGAAGCAGCAGCTCATTACACATTCATTTCCTGGACTGATCTTAGGAATGCCCTCCAGATGCAGTTCAGCCATCTGGAGAGCACCAAGTCTAGAAAATGAATATTAATGTAGTGGTCTTGACTCCACAACATTTACTTTGACCAAAGTTAAACTCCTCATGAGAAAAGAAAAGTTTATTACTCATAAAATTATATAGTAGCAATCATCTTGTCTCTTAATAAGCCAATACAAGACAGACGACCTTTCTGGGAAATTAAATTAAGTTGAATAAGGCGTACAAAATATATACCAGCTACCTACGCAATTGTGGAGAGAGGATGATATTAATACAGCTGATGTTTCAATAGAATACTGAGGTAAATGCTGTCAAATGCCTTGTATAATAAAAAACTTACAGTACAAATGTCTTGCGAAAAGACAGAACAGTGCAGCCTGTAGTGATTTTAAGCAGCCACAATATCCCATAGAGTCTAATATCCAACCTGTTTGAAAAGTATGACAACAAACTGAATTTGCTTATTGAGATTCAACCTCATAAAAGCTTTCTTAATTCCCTCCCATCAGTTTTTAAAGAGTGAGACATTGATAGCCAGACTACTAAAATGAAAACATAAAACAAAACTTGACAGTCAAGTCACTGGAGTGTTTTTTTTTTTATTATTGTTCGGTCATGTTGTCATCATTGACTAAAGTCAACTGTAGTCCAAGTCATATATATTCCTACTTTTACACTTATTATAAGCCCAATATTCACTTTCTATGAGCTCTGTTTTTGGTCTCCACCAGCACAGAGATAAATATCTGGCTCTTAACCTGCTAAATTCCTCACTGTGTAAAACAGTTAGTTGCCAAATGTGTCTGTCTGCTGAGCAGGTAGTGTACAGTGGTAAAGAATATTGATTCTATCAACTATTGACTGACTTCTTTTGTGAAATGAAAAAAAAATCTTTTTGTTAAAAAAACCAAATCTTTATATTTGTATGTTATATAAAAAGATATATACTTTAAGTATGGTATAACTCTTGACCTAGCTTTACATGTGTTCCTACTAGACCTATATCTGTGTAGCTTTGATAAACACGTATAAACAAGAACCAATAGGTTAACACCAAGTGTCTAAATAGACGTGCTACAGTATTAACACTGCAAATCCCCAAAGAAGCTAAGCCACAGAGCCTCTGAAAGCAATGTTGATATTTATTCTTAGTTTATTTCACAGCAATGCCACAGGGGGAATGAAAGGGCAGTGTACGATCACAGGTGCTGGAATTACACTCTGTATGGTGCCACAGCAGCAAAACCATGTTGGGAAATTTGATTAGTAGCGTTATATAACCTGACATCTATATTGTGTTGCAGTATATCCACTGGCTACACAGTTCCGAGTGGAGGCTGACCTGCACAGAAACTGCCCCCTCTCAAAAAAGCACTCACTTTTCCATGGCAACAGCAGACACTGCATACCAGAGGTGCACGTGGGTTGCAGCTTAAACAAGGGCACAGTCTTAGAGAGACCACAGCTGAAGATGGTCTTCAACTCTCTCTCATCTCTCTGCAGTTTCTTCTTTTTCCTCTTTCTTCCTCATTTACTTTGTTAGTCTTTGTGTTGCCCATCTCTACATGACACACAAACACACACGCATACAGATGTCTTTCTTTCTGTCTTACGCTCATACAAACACACACACCTACATCTAGGATAACGAGAGAGAGTGTGCAAGCCCTCCTCCTCTCCCACAAAGCCCCAACTGTTCCGTGGTCCACTAGGCTCCTCCGGTACACATGGCACCTACACAAACACACACACACACACACACACACACGGCCCACCAAGCTCAGAAGCCCTCATTGGTATCCGTAGGTCAAGGCAGCATAAAAGCACCTAACTCTTCTAAAACTCTACAGGTGAAATCTGTTTGTACACATGTGCACAACAGTTAAAGAGATGCCGACAAACTGAGCCGATTTCTCAATGCCGTCTCATTTAAATATTTTGAAGCCATTTTATTTTTCTGAAGCCAAGGAGACACTGGGGGAAAAAAACATTCAAATGAACAACAGCATCAGCAAATCAAGTTTCTCCAGATTGGCATGCATCCCTAATGAGCGTTTAAAAAAAGACTGCATTGCCCTAGGAGCTGTTGATTCCAAACCAATGTCGGTCTGTCTGTCTCTGTAATAGGCTGCCCTGCACCCTGCGCTCCACAATGTTTACGCTTCATCTCCTCGCTGTCTTTAAAGACAACTTAGCAGGGGGAGGCTAAGCCGGGCGTGAGTGTGCAAGCACACACACACACACACACACACACACGCACACACATACACACTCACAAATACAGAGGCCGAACAGAAATCTTTCAGCACACTTGTGCCATTTACACAAAGTATTTGCACTGTGTGTGCGCGCGTGTCTTCTGTAGCACATTATCGTCAGTGCGACCTCCTCCTGTCCTCCACCACGACAGACATTCCAACCGCAGGGTTCACCGCGACAACGGGGAGCCAATTACACACCAGTGTGTTTGATCAGAACAGACGGTTGACGCACACACACTCGGAGGCGTGCGCTCAAACACACCCAACGCAGTTTTCGATTCCAAGCGCGCCCGTTGATTCAGCTCCAAACTCATCTCTTTTTGGAAAATAGCTAAAGTGGCGTCTCCGCTCTTTAATTTGCATGCCTGTCAACGTCTAAGAATGTTTATATTTATTTCATTTATGCATCTTTCTAGCCGAGTTTGTTTTGAAATCCACTGGGATCTGGAGAAAGAGGGAGAAGATGCTGGGTAAGGCGTTGTGGCAGGGAGGACGAGGGGGGGCGATGGTTACAAACACATGTGACAAGCAACACAGGACCCCAGTGCCCCTCTGTAAATAGCATGTGTGTGTGCCCACATGTGTGTTTGTGTGTGTGTAGTGCAGGATTGTATAGTCCGGCCCCTGGGGTCCCGTGGGTGGTGGCCCCTGTATGTGGCTCTGCTGTCACATCCCTTTACGAGCCATTGCCTTGCCTGTCACACACACAGAAATGCACACAGAGAGACACACACACGGCGCCTGGCCTGCCATATCCCTTAAAAGCCAGGAAACACAGATGTGGCAGCAGATTAATGTTGTATGGCCCAAGAGCACGCAGAGAAGCACACACACACACAGCGTCAGATCGAGCTCTGCTGCACTTCACACCACACACATTTAAGACAATTAATGGCACCTGCAAACTGTTACTGGTAATTTAAAGATAATAACATTTAATTTGATTGGGTTAGAATCTTTGGTCCTTTATTTGTTCTCAGACCTTGTCTCTGCCTTAGACTTTCAATGATCATAAGCAATTTGTTTGAAACATAACAGTCAGAAATGCTGTTGAGTTTCTGCCTTGTTAAAACTCAACTGTGTAGATAACTGGACTGGGATTTATTTTGGATTTAGCATCAGAATATGCATCTGTTCACCCATATTGGTAAGAAACAAAACAAATCTGAACGATAATAAAAAATACATCAGATATAAAAGATCCACAGTAACTATTCAGAATTACAAGCGCCGCTACAAAGGCCACATTCGTTTGAACACCAATTAGCGGTATTTGTCAGCCATTGGAGTTGATCTGGGAAATCAGTATTTTGATTCGTACTGAAGTCTTCAAAGCACCATGAGACCCCTCACAGAGCTCAAAGCTCAGATTGCAGGTGCATTTGTCACAAAGAAACAAAAATTATTAAATACACCACAAGGAGCTGTCTCAAAGATCGATTGAAATCCATTTATCAAACACAAATGGTCACAACTGACGAACAGGGTTGAATAAATCAACATAGAAACTCTGATGCATCCTGAATAATTAAACTACTTAACAACTAACTTTAAGTTTGTTAGGGGCTTCACATTTTGTTTTTTAATTCAGTTTCCTCCACTAGAGTTAAAACACAGGCCTCTATGGTTTGAGAAGTATAAATATGATTATGGGTTTTCTCTATCTAATATCCCATTTATTATATCTATCAGTTCAAGATGATGTAGTTAGATTCCTTGTTTTATGCTGAAACAAGAGGATGTTAAGCATTTTTTCCATGAATGGCAACAAAACCGATTAATTGATAATTAAACAAGTTTCAGATTTTGGATTTTTTTTTGTTGATGGGCTAATTGTTGCAGCTGATACAGATGGTACATCATTTTTCTCCCTGTATGTACAGTGTGTGTCTATTGTGACAGATGGGTTCGGCTGGAAAAATGAGGTCGTACATGTTTATCAGAGAGCTTCTGCCTTTAGAGCTGTTCCAAATGGCCATATTTGAAGGCGGGCTGAACTGCTTATAACAACACACATTTTCAGGCCATCCCTCCTGGAAAGCATTTGTATTGCTGAACTCGTTCTCAACTCTTCACACCGGGTTGATCATGATGAGTGAGTGTGAATTGTTGTTTCCGGAAAGTTACAGAAATTTTCGGACACAGACTACGGGTCGTCGTGGGGCACCTGGGACCTGACTTGGGTCCTGTCCAGGTTTGGATCTTTGTTTTATATAGTTATATATAGTTTATATTTTGTCCAGGTCGGGTCCCGGGTTTAACAGTTTGTTTAATAGCTCTGGTGGATCTAAGAAGAGCCAGCCATGATCAGGAGGTGGAGGTTCAAACAGAAGACTCGTCTCAGAGGGGACGGATGATAAAAAATGAGCGAGTGGCAACAAACGAGCCGTAGTTATTATAGTTCAACATGCCACACGGTCGAGGTTATCTTTATTGTGCTAGATGCGACAAAACTGCAGGGCTGATTCTAAACAGGTCGCGTTTGTCACCCATCAACATGACAGAAAGCGGACTGTTAAGCTGAACTCATGAATAAGTCGTGCTCTTTCAATCAGCAAGAGAGGATGGACTATACACAACCGGGGAGGATGCACTAACGTTGCATCAGGGAGGGCATAAAAGTTTTGTTTTGACAACTTGTAATTTCATGTGAACTTTTTAGAGCAATCAGCTGTGAAATCGGTTTTGATCGTGTCTGTGTCTCCCATTCAGTTACGTGTCTGATATTTCTCGGCTCCAAGCTTTGAAATTCTAGATGGCTCCAGTTCAGTTCGGGGTAGTACTTTTTTATTTTTTATTTCTGTGTTCGGGCGCAAGTTTTGGGACACAGACCCAAATCTAATGCCAGAAATCTGTGAGGGGAATTTAAACTCTCAGAAGCTGATTGTACACTAGAGCTAGGTGATATTTTAGGCTGTATTACCACACACAATAAATGAAATCTGCTCAAAAGTAGGTGAGGACAAAAACGAAAGATCACAACATTTTTTAACCAAATATCTCAATATCGATATTGCGACATATCGTATTGAAGAGACAACTATTGCTGCTTTCACAAAGATTTTTGCTCAATAATCATCAGCAATATTTATATAAAGACTAGTCGGGTAAAGGCAAGTATGAGAATCAGTAGAAGATTCTGGTATGACATCACTTTACTGCAAAGCAGCCTGTCAAACCAGGAATAGACAACACATTTGTCATATTGTGATGTAACAATATAAAAATATCTAGGATTATGTATTGTCTCCCATAATGATAATGATGTGTTTGTAGGCACAAACTTGCAAAAAAAAAAAAAAAGGGT
>OMLP01028479.1:0-13474 GCA_900302685.1 Spondyliosoma cantharus
AAAAGTCCGGTTTTGGATGCACCGGCGTCCTCGCGTATCCGGATCTCCTCAGACCGGAACAGACTCGGTCCGGACTCGTTCAGTCTCAGTAATCCACAACAGTCAGTTTAGATGCACAGAACTGGATCGAACCGCTGGCAAAAAAATTCCGCTCAAGCCCAGTCCGCTTGTTCCTTAATTGGTGTTGTGGGCTCTGTGATGATTGGCTATGGTGCGCACGTGGCTATGGACTGCGCAGTGATTGGCTCTGATGCGCACGTGGCTACGGTGGCTATGGTTGACAATGCTAGCGGAATTCGTAAAGCATTTATGAAATAATTTATTAACGGTATCTTTGTAGTACAAACAAATCCGACGTTGCACACCCTTAAACCACGCAGCAGCCACGTTGAAAATCTCAGGTCAGTCTGATCCTGATCTGCAGAGATATTTGAGGCACAGATACACTGACAGACAGACAGATATTGCTTTTATAGAGAGATGTGATTCACATTTCACGATTGAGGTTTAAATGCCATCTGAGTGATATATCAGATGGTGGCTAAGCCAATGAAAACAAACCACAAGCCTTGTGATTCATCACAAAAACAACACATTGCATCCAAAAACAGATGGGAAACAAACAACTTAACTGCTGTCAAAGATAGATCCCATTTCAAACAGTGAAGATCCTTCACTAAGACACAGTATTTCTTTACGTATTCATGGATTTCAGAATCATTGAAGATATTTTGTGAACAGATGGCCAGGCTCGGTAGATACTTTTTTTTTAATATAAACCAATTGCTTAACAGAAGCCTGAGTGCTGTTCATGGAAATCCTTGAATAGGTCCCCGCTGTCCCTACCTCAAGTGAATACTTTCCGTCAGAAAGGCAAATGTGCTGATTTAAAAACAGATCATGTGGTAAGATAGTCCTCAGAACTCACAGTACGGAGACACTTCCACTTCCAAAGCCCTCCATTAAAACCTCGCCATTGCTATTACAATAACTGATCTCCGTATTTACGTAACATTTCTCTGGCTATCTTTCATGTGTGTGATGCATGTGTTTATGAATGATAATGTGCGAGTACACTCTGTGCCTGTGTTCAGACAGCATTAATGATTCCAAAGAGAGACAGAGCTGAACCACAGGGAACAGAGACATATCTCTTAAACCCATCCGGACGACCAAGAGCCTTTTGATCAAAGCAACGTGCTGAATATCATTTGCCTCGTTGGACAAACTGAGCACCACTGAGTCTCCTGCCAGTACAGTATAAAGAGGCCTCCATGTGTGTGAGTGTATATATATGTACATGATCTGTTTGATATTTGTATTGCGGTGTGTCCTGTGGGTTTCCAGTTAATCAGAAAATTGTTACAAACAACTACTGCTTTATGAATAAATGGAAGGAAAATTGACTCCCCTTGTTTGGATTAATAGAGGAACGTTGTGAGTCATCTTGTAAACAGAGACTGTGTCAGACAGGAGTGCTGCAAAAAAAAGCAGTGACAGAGCATTACGCAGCTACATCCATCCAATCAACAGAAATGATACGCTCTGTACTTTGATTGTGTGGTTACTCAGCTCCTTAACTTAGTACACTTGCACACTCACACATTTATACAGTGATAAAACTCACACACACACACACACACACACACACACACACACTATGTAGAGAGGTAAACAAATTTCCACTTAGTCACCGACACTTGCGAAGTCATTTAAAATAAATCTAATATGACGAACTGCATGATGTCGAGAGATTACATTATGATTGATGAAAACTTTTCAATATTGGAAGGTGAGATTCGTGACTGTGGTAGGTGAAGAATTATACAGTATGCCTCTAGCAACAGACTAGACTTTCTTTTTTCGAAAAATGGATACTTCCTTCATGGGTTATTTGTCATTATCTCAAGAGGCGTACAGGCGTGTAACGTTGACGTCACATCAGCGCCCAAATGTCAGACCAATACTTTGGAGCAGATAAGAAAACTCTTTGTGTTTTGGTTTCTTTTATCGGCATAGATTTATCTATGCTTCTCTCCCCTGCTGACACACTCATAGAGACTTCATGGAGCATTCAGATGCATGTCTTAAAAGTCTGTAATCTACATCGCTTTGTACCTCAAAAGGATATGTGTGCTGTCGGGGACATCATGGATGTCATAAAAAAAAGCAAATGACAGTTGTCAGGCCACAGAAGTCTTTACAATAGCATAGCCGTCGGTACTCAGGACTGAAGTCACACACGGATGGGAAGACACAACCATTAGCCAATCCTATATTTTGACCATAAGAACAGGCTAATTCTCTTGTTTCCAGATACAGCAGTCCCCTGCAAAATGCTATTATTGTTTCAGAGCAAGTTCATGTTTTTAGCAATCCTAGCTATGCACTTAAGCCCCTACTGTCAGTGCTTTGCTTTAACACAGGCAAGCTGAGCACAGGCAAGTTCAAGTATAAAGCCGCTGTCAGCTTGGTGAAGATTAAAGAAGCACTTGTAAAGTCACATGCAGCTTCTCTTGTGCAGATTACACAGGGCAATGATTGCTATTTTAACCTAAGATGTGAAAGGATAACAGCTTTATTGTGCTGCATGCTCCAGAACTAGAGAGGATTGACCTTGAGCGCAGAAGATATGCGGCCCTCTGAATGTGATACTTGAGAGGGAAACTTGCTGAAGAATAGATGATACAGTTGTGGTAGATAATAAACTTTCACAGTAATGCACAGTTTGGCAGCCATACAAACACAAGGTAAATTCTCTCTTCTTCCTTTCTCCTTTTAGTTTTCTACACATATAATCCCATACACACTTTATACCTCCGTCTGCCCTTTCTTTAACAAGATTATAGTCTCTATTCATTTTCCACACAGCAATTAAACATGTAAACTCACAAACTCGGACGTGTTGGTACAGCCTCTAAACACTGCCTGGTTTCAGCAAGGCAGTAAATTTAAATTGAATTTTCTGTCTTACAGCAGATGTATATTTAACACACTGGCATACAGTTCTTCTCAACTCAGTAAGCGCTGCTGCATCACTGCTCTGACACTAAGCCACTGTTGCTCTGCTGTGTCACTGTCAGCCTGCAGAGTAACACGCCTCCGTGCCCGAACGTCGCAGCACAGCCCCGCTGATTGTGCGAGCCAGCGGGCTGAGCCATGGCTGTTTTTGTCACTGTAATTTTCACGAGCGTATAAGTGATGAGCAGCAATGAGCCGCTCTAAATGTATTCTCCTTGCATCCTTTAAAAAACAACATGCCAACACTGCTGCTCTCATGCGGAGAGGAGACAAAGAATTGAGGCAGACAGAGAGAAGACAGGCAGCATAAATTAATTGTCTGGAAGACACAAAATACAATCCCTGCAGAGGAAAAAAAAAACATCTCTTTGTTGTTCTCCAAAGTTAAAGAATGACACATGTCCCTTATTGGAGGATAGATTGAAAGAAATACACGTAGGGAAACAAGCCTGCCTTATGTCCTCTTGTGTTTACATGCAATTTTTGCAAACAGAGCCCTAGTTTCCATTTCATTAATTGTTCTGGTTGTGTGGATTTATTATATTTACATTACATTTATTTTGAATAATTCATGTTCCAATTAATGTGTGACTATTCTTATAAATGCAACCTTGATTGCTCTTTGAAACGGTATGCTTGCATTATTATGCTATTATGTTATCATTGTCAAAAAATGTAATAAAGTGTTCTTAAAATGATGATAAAAATTGTTTGTCATAACGTCTTCATGGACAATATATTGTCAAACAAAAGCAGTTACTGTGATAGGCCTACTTCTAATATAATATCTCTACAGCGCAAAGTCAAACTGTGTGATATCTCACCCTAAAACACATGTGGCAGGTCATCAGATCCATTGCTGTCCCCATTACACCAGCAGACTGTTCTGGTCAAGATGCTGAACTGCGATAAAAGTCTGTACGATGAGCGATACAAAGTGCTCCAATTTTATCCAAAGACGACTGGTTGAAGGGCCCGTGATGAAAAGTCAAGTCCTTTCGGGCGTTGACGCGTGAATTCCATTTAATCCAAACGATTCTTTCAACTACTGAACATGGGATCTCAAAAATGATTCCCTCAACAGAGCAATTTATCTTCTATCCATCCACATCCAGCACTATATTATAGAGATAAACTTCTCCCACCAGACCGTCCCCCTACCTACAGTATGCTGGTGTCCCATTGCACCTGTGACACCAGAGAATCAATTACAAAGCTCGGGCTGGTAATGAGGTTTCCAGTTACCTGATCCAGTGACCAGGGGACAATATAGAGGTCTTCAATCTTTAATGTACATTCAACAGGCCTGCTGTCCATGTGTGGCATCACAGCCCCCCAAAATTGTGTTCTCCTTTAAGGTCAGTGTGTTTCTTCAGTCATGATAACAGTTATAAGAGCTAGCTTTGCATAATTTGATTGACAATAGTTGAATTGCTGAAACTTTATAGTTGGTGAGTGATAATAGCCATGTGATATTAATTATATCAATTTGATGCAGCACAAGTGTCTTCCTTGGTGTTCTCTCCCAGACTCTCCCTCGCCTGCACACACACACACGCACGCACACAAACACACACACACTCACACAAAAGCAGCTTAAAGGTAAAAGGGAAGGACTTCGGACTAACTGGACTGGACTAACAAAAGCACACTAAATTTGGACACACTCTGCAGCCCTTCTTACATGTACCATGGACTGCCTCCGTTTCATTTTAATGAGGTGTGAGAGCAGACTTTGCAAATACATTAACGGATACTGGATTATTTTGTGTGATGTTATTCTTTGTCTGGCAACTATCCCTTAAAGGACTCTCCCTCAGGACAAAGATGAGATTTATATGGCAATGTCGCTGGATCAGACACTAGACGTGGAGCAGCAAGTGGGCCAGATAAGGCCAAACCAAGTTGTCAAAAGAATATTAAAGATAAAGGGAGGTATAAGAGATTGCGAGTAAAAACAGACATACATGTGAAGTACAAAGACAAAGAGTGTCATACTGTCTTCATTTGAGATTCACTGTGAATGTCTGCATGACGGGATCACACTTCAGTCTAAGCCACAGCCGAGGGTGATATTGTGCAATTCTGTGGTAACAGTGAACATACAGTTCTACCAAAATGTTTCAGAAAAGAAAAGTGTCTCTGGAGCCAAATCCATTCAGTCATCAAACTTACAAACTTTCTCTTCAGCTTGCCCTTGCTCCCGCGAGTTGGCTTTCCCTCCACTGCAGCACCAGGGCTGTAGTCAGAGCCCATGTCCAGGTGGTCGTCTGCGGAGACGCTCTTGCGCAGGTAGGCCGCTCGCGCTCGGAAGTGAGAAAAGGGCGACTGGGAGCGAGGGCGGGCCTCGGTGCACCCGCCGGGCTCATCTTCGCCCTCCATGTCATCCTCCAAACGCCACAGCTCCCCTGGAGGAGGAGAAAAGATGGGAGCAAGAAAAAGGACAGATGATTGGATTGGTAGGGTAAAGTCAGGAGGAGAACTGTGAAGGAAAGAGAAGACTTGAGCACTGAAGGAGATGTATCACAGTGAGACAGACCGATAATGAATGTTTGTTTTAATAGTGAAATTACTGCAAACACAGTCAGCTAAATTGTCAGCTGTCATCATATCCGGAGGTGTTTATAAAATATTTCCTGAATGTAACCAAGCTTCCTTTCAAGGTGAAATATTTTATAGCCAAACATTATTCTTCACCTGTCTCCTTAACAACTTCATTACGATACCATACGCTCAATAAGAATGATGGCTCATGTAAAATACAGCGGAAGGAACAAATTTGCAGTGACAGCAGTGTTATTCTCCTGTTCTGACAGGACAGCTGAGCTTCCACAGTCGCACAACAGAGACGAATGTGTGCTGTCAGAACGGCACTTAGTTGCACTAATCACAGCCAACTTCCATCGCTCTGCATCTGATGTTCGTCAGACAATTTAGACCATTAATACTGATACATGCTCCCATATAATTAAAATGCATAGCCATTATATGGGTTGATTTAAACTCGAAAAATCATAATTTAGTGCTCATTAAAGCAAAATATGGCCTGTATTATGGTTTCAAATTAGGTTCAGTGTAATGTAAATACGGAAAACATCATAAACAAGCTACCATTTTGCAATTGGATCACACCAGCCGTGATTACGACTTTATTACATGAAAACTCAGTGCTCATGGGTCAGACTACACCCGTCTTCGAGTCACTTTGATTTTACCTACACGTCTGTGAAGTTTTGTGACTGCATCATAACAAATGTGGGCCAGGGGTGTAGGGTGTGAGGGGGCCACCACCCTAACTTTGGCCAGCTTGCCTGCACCAGGCTCATTTTTTATCTCTGAATAACGTTTTGTGGCAACATCTTGCCCAGTTGTGATTCTATCATGCTGACAAGAATCTGTCCATAGACAGATGGATGAACAGACAGACAATCATATAGCCACCTGGCATTGTTTATACTTAAGTACTCAAAACTGCTTCTATGTTAGTTTAAAGGTGTCTTCAGAACCACATTTTGCTGTGATGACACACACACAGACTCAAAAGGTGAAAACATTACCAGCTGATGGCGTCAACAAATCACTAAATACTACATTCAAATTTTATTCAGTATCAAAATATCTGTCAATCAATTTGAGATTAATATCAGGCTTGCTTTTCTCTAAAATTGGATCATAGATTGAGCATTAACATAGCCAACTAGAATGGCACTCAGCCGAGTGCATACCTCTGCTAAGGCCCAACAGTCCCCTTTAATCAATGAAGCCAATATCAAACTTGATAGCCCTGTATCCCTCTAAAGTTGAAACCGCCCATGATTGCGAAATAATGTCAGGTCTCACAATGTTAAAGAAAGTGATTAAAAAAAATCCTGGATCCATCTGTTCATACTGATATGTGACAAAGCTTCATGGGGTTTACTCTGGGCATAGACCCATCATCCCTTCAAGTTTTGGGGAAATCCAATCACTAGTTTTTGTGTAATCCTGCTAACAAACCAACAAAAAACAAAGGGACATGGGTGAAAACATAACAAATGAATACAAAAAGTTCTTGCCTACTTAGTTTCAGACAGCTTCAAGCACTGAAGTCTCTGAAGCTGTTCAGTTTTGTCTGACTTGTGTACTTCAAGATGCATTTTTATTGAGCCTTAGAGCCTCCGTGTAATGACATACTTCATGAAACGACTCCAACAGCAGGTCCTTTTGCAGTGGCTGCTTTTCTCTGTGACTTTCAGAGTGTGAAATATTACAGTATCAGTTCCACTGTCTGAGCAGCAGACTAAAGGCATCTGGTTTTCAAAGCTGAGCCAAATTGTACTGCAACAAAATGACTGGGGAGCAACTCCCGAGCTTTGAGACACACTTGTCACTATTAAAGCATGTTACTTAAAACTGTGAATGAGGTGTACCTGGGTTATTAAACACCTAGAATTAAGAAAATAAGTTGTCTCAGCACTTCTGGAGGGATAAAGAGAGAGAGAGAGAGGTGGACGGAGAGAGGCAGCATCATGGTCGGTGACAGCGGTTGCTAAGCAACAAGGGGCCACGTGAGACCGTTGTCTCTCTCAATTTGATATTTGCAACAGCAGTAGGGCGAAGGGAAAACAGACAAACACACCCAGAGAGGTAAAGTCAGGACATAAAATGGAAGTACTTGGGCTCAATAAACCAATCGCAGATGATGTCATGAAGTCCCAGATCTTTAGAAGTACTAACAGTAAAGATCGATCAGATAAGAGCAGTGAGGGCTGGGGTTGGCTCATTGCACCTCAACCAAAGTGGGTTTAAGTGAGGATATCACAATCTCAGGAGGGAGAGGGGAAAAAACAGTGTCCAGCAGAGAGAATGGTTTTGTTCTTCTTTCTGTTTCCTTTCTCTAGCTTTTATTCATTAACCTGAACCACTGCAAGCGGTTTTGACAATGTGTGTTGAGGAAGGAAGGGACCCAATTAAGTGCTTCCCTGCCCAAGCAGGGAACCTGCAAGGTCCCTATTGTTTTTCAAATGATTATTATTTATTTGGAGTTATTTGTTTTTCTTTGTCCCAAATGATCGCATTTTTCACTGCCTGAGCATACCCCAAAACTCTTGGAACAAACTTGGAATATATTTCACACCTGGCGAAATTTTTTTATAATCTATTGTCATCATTATCACTATAATCAAGGAAGGTGTGTTTTGGCTTATAACTCCCATATACTTTGTCGCACAATTGTTCTGAATTTTGTGATATAGGCCACACCCATTTCCGCCTACCATTTTTTTTTCCCACAAATCCGCGAAATTTCGCAAACCTACTTTTTCGAACTCCTCCTAGGCAATGTCACCGATTTGCATCAAACTTGGTACACAGCATCTGTGGACCATCCTGACAAAAAGTTATCAAAACAATTTTGATATTCCAAAGAATACTCAAGTTAATAAATAGCAACTTCCTGCACATTGCGGTCAAAACAGACAGTCTTGCATATCTTGATGAAATAGAGTCCCATTAACACAAAACCTTTAATAATTGTGTTCCATGGCCCGATGAGGGTTTGTGCAAAATTCAGTGCAAATCAGCCAATAGGTGGCGCTTTTATTGCTAAATGATGAAAAAACAGCTGGACTGCCGTCACTTTTGATTGGACAGGCTTTCTCCACCGGAGGGTAGTGCTGCCTTGCTAATGGATACAATTAGCCTGAGTCTGTAGGGTCACACAGCATAGTCCTCTCATTATTTGTTCTTTATGTAGATTGCAGGGAGTTCTTCTGACTTCAGCGTACATTATTTAATACCGGCAGGAGCAGGCCACCAAATTATAAAGGACGACTTCCCGACAGCAGCATGCTCCAACAGCAGCATGCCCCAACGCGCGTGGACTGCGAAGTCCCGTTCATCACTGCTTGCAGCTTTAATACTAATTGAATCTAAACAAAGGGCTAATTTGCACTCATATTTTTGGCACTTGCGCTTCGGGGGGCAAAAAATGTCAAGAAAGCTTTTTAAGATAAACTGATTCCCAACTGGTGTTCTGTAATGGAAGATTTAAGATTTATTTATGGTCTAAACTCAGTTTAGGGTTGCATGGTGGGTCTGGGGTAACCATAAATAGAAGGTTCTGAGTGGTTGTTTTATGACACCGTGAAAACTTTGTGCTTATTTGAGTTATTTCGAAGTCAGCACCGCCTGTCTGTGAATCCAGTGGGACTTTGGTTTACTTCAAGTGGAAGAACTTATTTTAATAAGCTCCTCTCCTCTGATGTTTGCCGTTTCTTTTCTGTCTTTGTGGAGTTGCACATTTTTTCTCCCTCAAAAGCTACACAGAGAACAGAGAGTGGTTTTCGGGAAGGGTGTATGTGTGCCTCCTGTGCAAGCTTCTCTTGTATTAAACATCACAAATAAGGATGATAATAATAACACAGCATTTTCCCTTATCCCACTTGAAATGTGACAATTCCCATTCATCTGGCGGCGACGGGAACTCTGATCAAGCCGAGTTGAGAGACATCAATCAGCCGTGACAGACCACTGTTGACTGTGAATGACTTGTCAGTGCATGTGAATGAGGAGAAGGGTGTGTAAGGATGTTTATCCTAAGCCGTGTCATGGTCTGGCTCTACAGCTGATGCATGCTGGCTTGCTGAGGGTTGCAGAGTCTGTCCGTGTCTGTCTCGGATGTGGTGTTAGAGAGTTTGAGAGAAGATTACTTTACAAATGACCCACTTTGGAGAATTGCGAGGGCTGCGAGGAAGCAGACTCTGATGTTTAATTATCCGCTGAGAAATTATGAATGTATTAAAACATAGTGTATGTAGGTCACTTTCTACACTGCTTAAAAGCAAGCCCAGGGTTTCACATCCTTAGGAAACGTTCAGATGAATATTTGACAAATTGTCGGCCCTATTTTGTCTGATTTTGTGTGTGTTCATTCATGAATTCAATCTAACTGTATTTATGGTGATTATTCTCTTATTCCCTTGTTTTTCTCACATTGGGGACTCTAGAGAATTGATGGAAAAGCTCCTTTTTGATTTGTATAGATCAAAGTGTTACACCAAGGCCTACTGTAAGGGTTTCCTTTCACATAAAATCTTCCTCACCGATAAATGTTTTCATCCTTTAAAAAACACCTCACCCGTCCACGAGATGAAAGCTATCTCTGTCAGCAGGTTACAGCTTCAGGATTCAAGGATTCACCATGACAGCTTCCCTTCTCAGGTGAGGGAACGGTGTTTGCTTTATAGCTAGCTGCTGCACGCTCGCCATCGGGTGAGGCAAATATCAAAGGAGGAAAGCATTTGTAGAATTATGAAAGGAAAAGGAAACAGGACACATTTAGCATCTTACAAGACATTAAGCTTTCCAGCCCGACACTCTTCTCTGATCAGTAGTTCAAGAGGCGCACACAATATGAATTTAAAGGTCAGAGGAACAGCAGATTGTCGACCAGAAACAAAGTACAACAAACAGTGCTGCTAGGGGCAATTTCAAATTCCAACTGTGAAGATATGAGTGACTATTGTTAAATGAATACTGAATAATCTGCTTTGTGTTTCCTACAACAAAAGTCTGAAAGAAACAGTCACTTCAGAATGAAAAGAAGTGCCTCGCCATCATTGTATACTGAGGCGCATTTGGGGAGAATTTACTCCGGCTTTGTCAAAATCGGATTAGTGATTTGCCAGAGATATTAAGTGAACAAAAGAACAAATAGACAAACAAAGGAGATGAAAGAATCACACAGATGCAGTCGATTCAGCAAAGTCGCCTGCTGCTGGTTCAGTAAACACGCATTCCCCGAGCACAGAGAACTAAACAAATCCTGTAGCTGCTTAAGCTGTCGGCCTCGGTTTTATCTTTACCTGCAGGTGGCAGCGTGCAGGCCTTCGGCTGGCCGGTGGAATCTAGCGGGTTCTTCCTGCGAGGAGGACTCCCACCGATGAGGTCAGAGTGGTGGACCCTGGAGACTGTGGGAGACTGGGGGATGCTGGGGAGAGTACGGGACTTAGCCAGTAGGGGTCTCTGCAGCTTCCTTTCCAGCGACCTGATTGGACAGCATAAATAGGTTAATTTCCACTGTTAAATGCATCTTACGAAAGCATGCTATCGGTTGCAGAACGGCCAATTTTAGATACAGTATTTTTTGTATAAGGATGAGGACTGAAGACTTTTAAAGGTCCCATAATTACGCTGATTTTCAGTTTTCATTTTTCGTTTATTTTAGAAATTTTACATGCTTTAATGTTCGAGAACACATTATTTATCTCACACTGTTCATCGTTGCAGCACCTCTATTCGCCCTCTGCGATGGTAATCTAAATGGTAAATTTAGATTTGTGTCTCTTCAAGAAGCCCCCCAAAAAGCCCAGTCTGTTTGATTGGTTAGCTCTCACAGTCCCGAGCAGGGACCAACCATGGCTGTGCTGGAGACCTGGCTGAGGGCATCTGGTAAATAGTTGTGACATCACAACCTTAGATGCCCTGATGGCTAGTTCCATGGCACAGTTTCGGAATTTTGGGCTGTGTGAATTTCTCTTTGGATTAACTACTTTTATAATTTCACTGTATTGATAAAACACATATACCTGCTTGAAAATGGAAAAGGAAATCCGACCTTCTCAAATATGGGACCCTTAAGCTATCATTCTGCAATGCAGTGCAAGCACATCCACACAAACACCCAGTTATAGTCTTCGGTATTAATCAGTATATAAATTATTATTTTTACAAAGATCCTGAGGATGCGATATAACATTATCAGGTTGCTTTTCCTGCACATGCATTACATGATATTAAATCACAAATCTTATGTGATTGGCCAAAATTAATGGAGTCATATGATTGTCTATAGGATCATTGGTTCTTGATTTTAAAATGTAACAACAAATACTTGTAATCTCTCTAAATACATGTATTTATGGAATTCTACTACACTTACTTCAAACCAAACACTTATGAGTGCATCAGAAGTACTGATAGTATTTGTTAACCTTTCTTGTATGCAGATGTTTTATATTTGTACAACAATAAATATATTTGTGTATTGAAAACTATTTTTGCTTTATACATGAATGTATACATAAATCCGTTAATACATCTATGCATCATTCTTTGTGCATTGATTGAGACTGCGCTGACTCTATACACACTTGGACACACACTGCGTCACACACAAACAGCTTACAGTTAATGAGCAACAAGAGAGCAGCTGTCCTGATCAATAGTGAAATGACTTCCCACCTCAGTATAATCTAGCTGAAGGCCATTTAGAACACAACCAATTTAAATTGTTTTGTTTTTTCACAGCAGTTGATAACACACAATCTCTAGTGGGACACAAATCAATAGCCACAATCACAAGATCAGCTTACCGGTAATAGCAAATTGATGTCAAGTCACAACACACTCAAACAATCTGCACATGACGATGATGGGACGTAACGTTCACGTTTAAATAGTAATCTTATTCTTTTTGGTGGCTTTAATGTATTTGACACTCCTTGTTTTACTGTCAACGCAGAAGAAAACATATTGTTCAAGCCTTTCAGGCAAGTAGCTGACAGAAAAGACAATTTCTAGATTTATAGGATTACATTACATTTCCACAGATGTGATTAATATGACATAATCCCCCACCAACGCTGGCTCTGATCAGCCTGATGTGATCAAATTCTGTGAAACATGGCCAGCATTCCACAAAATTGGAAGATGTCTGACCTCCAGACTCTTGCGTGACAACTTTTGGGTACAAAGCACATGATCCACAGCTGAAAATCTGTCTCGGAAATGCATGTTTTCAGTGAGTTGGGTTTAAGCCTGCGTTTTTTTTCCAGAAAATAAATGTAGTGGGCTGATATTAGGAGATGTAACAGTCTCATTCTAATTTTGACAAAAGCATCGGTGGCAGATCAGGACACTGCATTGAAGTGAATCTACTGACAGAGGTGTCTGAATTTTTCACTTTCTCTCTTTATGTGCTACAGCTTTTGTTCTGTCACATGCCACATATTCCTGCGTGCTTCATCAGCCTCTGTCACCTCAACACCAACCTTTGTTTTCCAAAACAAAACATGTTTTCCTTCAGTTCTAAAGGAATAGTTATGCATTTTGGGAAATCCGCTCACTGACTTTTTTTGGCACAGGGACAGATGAGAGGATATACATCTCAGTTTGATCTATACAAAAAACAAAATGTGAAAGCGACAAGTTGTCGTTTTACAGGGAATAATGTGCTGCATTATTTGTTATGTGTCCTGGAAGATTTCAATGTCCTGGACAAATGGGAGGTTATCAGTAAAGGACAACTGCAAAAAAAGCTGTTATTTTGTAGGGGTGTGACGGTCTGAACCAAAACCAAAAACCTAGGTTCGAAGGACTTAGGTTCAGAAACTCATTCTAACTTCCCGAACCTCGGTTCATCCCCGCCCCGCCCCGCCCCTACCGCACACGTGTGTCAGGTCAATTTCATTTC
>OMLP01028480.1:0-16668 GCA_900302685.1 Spondyliosoma cantharus
ATATTAGAGAGAGAGAGATTTATACTGTGGTTAAACTTCGGGCTAAAATTAGTGATTGTTGCCATTGCCATTATTGATTAGTCTGTTATATATTTCTTTATTCATTAATTAAAACTTCACAGCAATCAAGGTGATGTCATTTTGATGTCTTTATTTTGAAGAGAGGAAAGAGAGGAATTAATTATCCATTTTCAAACTGTTAACTAGTCATTGCAGCTCTAAATTATCAGTTACTTATTTTCATTTTTGCGATTTGATCATTGTTTAAAATAGATAGCTCTCAACAAAGGGATTACTAAGCATCCCAAGAAATAAGTGGAATGTTAGATATGGTAGCATTGCCAGATGTTTGGTTTAAGCTGCGTGAGTGTCATAGTGACTACAGACACACACCACCCTGTTAACTTGAGCAGGTTTTTATGCAGCAGCAAGCTTAGGATTACAGTGGCTTAGATCTTTGACCTCTCCCTCCCACCAGCCCAGTGTATCACTCGATTGAAATGGATTCAGCAGACTTTCATTCAAAAACAAAAGAATTTCTCTCATCCTTCTTCTCTCACCACCCTGCCCTCTCCTTCTTTTTGGATTCTAAAATTCCTCTAAATGAAAAATGATTCTCTCTTTCTTGGTGTTTTGTACAACAGACGGCCCCATTTTGCTCCCCCCTCAATGGGGAGGAAATGAGTTGTGGGAGCAGATTCCTCTCACACAGAGATCTCAGTAATCGCGTGGCTGCGTGTCACCAGCACACCACAGTGACAGCAGCTTTTAATTAATCCCACATCCCACCACCAAACCCTGCCCCATGGTGGCTTCTCCCCCAAACTTTTTCCTCTTAACTTTTTTCCTCTGTGTTTTGACTGTGTGTGTTTGGATGGTGCTGTGGGAGGTGGGTTCTGGAAATGCAGTCTCTCAACCTACTGTGTGCATAACTTAGATTGTTACAGGATGACACCGCTGTCACTTTTCCACACTTCTGAAAGCGGCAGACAGCCCACTAACTGTGTTCACGTGTTTCAACTCTCTGATGTCAGTTCCACCAACTCTGTCTCCAAGAGTTTGGTAACTGTGGCTGAAACTATGTGAGTACACCAAGTCCACATGAAATGTTAATAACCCTTTGTGGCGGTTGATCCACACTGGGTCAGGGATGGTCCCCCTTTGCTGCACTGCAGCGATCTCATGTCGAGGTGCTTGAGGACAGTGAAATAATGAGGCCTTGAAGTGTCTGCGTTCTCCTTCTGGTGCCCTGATGAATGGTGACAGGTTGTATTTACAGTGCTAAAAGGTGCTGACACTGCTGAATTCTGCACCTCTTGGAGAAGTACCAAAACATTGCTACCCTTGAGCAAATGCCTGTATGTTCGTCCTGGCTGAGGGGTGGAGGAGCTGCTGTCTGAGTGAATGAGGGGCATCATAGACTTCTCTGGAGAGATGAACTGAGCTCTCGCCTGAAGGTCGGACTGTCAAAAGGGCGGTATCAGACCTGCTGAGGTGGAGATTGTCCTGCTCAGTGTTCATCCACAAAAAATCTTGGGAGAACAAAGTTTGCCGTATGAGGATGAGAGGCGTTTGCACGTGATATAATCTGTATTTATCTTCTTGTTACATCGCTGTTTCTTAGTGGACTTGGTTAAGACAGTGCAGATTGATGGTCAACATGAAATGTTTCCTGTCTTTACTGATCAGTTGACTATGTGAGGTTGCTGCGTTTTCTGTGCCCCCCTCGCACAGCTGCTGACGAACACTGCAGACACAAACCTTTGCTTGCTGTTCAGTATGACTTGGCTGTAGTAAGCATTAGGTTAGCAAAGTGGGCTAAACTTGCATGCGATTAGGCTGTCAACATCTGAAAATAATGAGCTGCAGACAGAGCCACATTGGCATGCAAATACTGTACTGACATTTAAAGCTGGCTTAACATAAATGAGAGAAGAGAAGGGATCGAAGAGGAGCTTTGGCCTCCCACTGCACAACTGCAGAGCTACTGGGGGTAATGGACAAGTTGGACCCCTCAGAACCTTTAGGAATGAAATAAATATTCCCCTGCATCAGACTGTGTGGACAAATGGGACTGAGGGTCGATTAAGTTCTAAGGGGGACGTGGTGTTGATCTCATAAAGGGCATCAGGAGATGTATGGCCTCTTACAAGATCATTTAAACCACTTAATGGAGGACAGGAATTAATGGCTGCCATAGAGCAGAGTCAATTATATGGATATTTTCATAACATATTGTGTATAATTCATACTATGTAATGGCACCGACACCAATCAGCCCCTCTGCTTTTGTTTTGGTTATAGCCTGTTTTAAATGAGATTATTGACTGTATTTCAGGCTATAGAATAAGTTGCTGTCTTCATGCAGTGATATAGATGCATTGTCATTGTCTGCCGTTGTGGGGTGGCACAGACTTGATGGCGGGGGCTCTTGTTAATTTGTATTAATGTCAGATAATTTAGAGTCGCGATGGATGTATGTGCACGCCTTGTGCTCTCAGGCAAAAAATTGGATTCATTAAGAAGACGGAGGAGCTGGTTAGGTTTTTTGGCCCCGTGGTTTCAGGTCACTGAGTAATGTGAAGAGATGGAGAGGGTCTTGGCCTGGAGGATGGGGGGGAGCTGGTCAGAGACAGAGTGGGGAGGACAACACCCCCACACAGGAGCACATCACTCACACTGACATGTCCCTCACTGGACACACTGTTTTCGCCCTGCCACTCTTTTACAGCGAGAACAGACTGTGCTTGTGACGGAGAGCGGCAAAGTCACATGACATTCTTGGGACAACTGTGAGGATGGGAGGTGATGGCTTTAGGTTTTTTTCTGCTTACATCCCTACCAATCAGTTTGATTTCCTGTTTGTGTTAATTATAATATGAACTGGTTCACAAGCACAAGTAATCATAACTAGTGTCCCATTCATAATGACACAAAATACATTCACTTATGGATGGGTTAGCGTGAATTTGTCATTGTTAAATTCAATCATTAATGGGTGCTGAGGATGGCTTGAAAATCAAAAATCTCCTGTATTTTGTTTGAGACTTGGTTTTCACCTCCTTTTTATTCAATGCAAAATGTGCATTCATAGTCAAAGGACGGTCAAAAGTCTCATGTTTAGATGTGTTCGAGGATCTGGAGGTTCCTTCAACCTGTAGTTTTCTGTGTTTCTGCGAGGGGTTGACCGATATGGATTTTTCAGGGCCAATACTGTTAACGATGATTAGAAATCTAGGCACCTGATAACTAATATTTGGTACAGTTTACTAATGTTGAGGTACTTCGCTTGAGTATTTCCATTTTCTGCTATGTTATGCTTCCTCTCCACTACATTTATTTAATTAATTTAGTTACTAGTTAACTTTGCAGATTCAGGTTATTTAGTGTTTAAAGGCTATTAACCGTGTGTACTTTTGGAGTGTTGCCAATCAGATAGTGTTGTAGGCAATCTGACAGAAAAATCACTGAAAATAGGAAAATGCTGAATATCTGCCCCGATAATCGGCCAAGCCATATTAGTCAGCTGAAGGCATCTGCTGTTTCTAGACTTATTTATTTTACTATGACTATACAACAATGACCCTGAATATAATTTCATCTGTCCATCTTTCATAAGCTTTCGTCTATAACTCTTTCTTTCGTTGATGTGTTGATACACAATGACCTAAAACAAACTGGATTATGGCTAAAAATCCTTAAAAATTCAAAATATTGGATTATATTATTAATAATGTCCCAGAACTTCTTTTGTACCCTGTTCACTGCTGTGGAAATGCTCTCAATTCCTCAAAAGGTTTCTAGTCCTTGGGTAAAGTTTCTGTAGTGAAACTAAAGCTATAGTTGTATTTGCGTGTATCTCTGTGACAACGGCTAGATATTCAATAGCATGTTTGTAGTAATAACATTGAAATGCATTTGAATGATAAATGTAAAGAGCCAAAGAGATTAAGATGTGTGTGAGTGAACCCTGTACATTGTGCCAGAGGATAAATGTTAAGACCAAGCATTTCACATCAGAGCATCAACCATCGCAGTTTCTTTTCTTTTTTTTTTATATCTCATAAACATGAGCACACACATTCACACACGCATGCACACACAGTATATGCAAATTTTACACACTGGCAAAATTGCAGACTTTGTGGGAGGCCCTGGGCCTTGGTTTGGCTTCTGACCTCAGCACCACTCCGCTCAGAATTTAGAGACCATTAAATCATGGGTCTGTTTGATGTGCAAGCTGTATGCAACAGGATGTGAAGGAGATGGATCAGCAAGCTCCCTTTTTTATTTTTGTTTTTAACGTGTGGTTGTACTAAACAATTAGGGGCTTTTATTCTGTGTTAACTCTGTTTTACACAGAACAAAACATTAAATATTCATCAATAAGATATTTTATGAGACATTCTCTGACTATATCTATATTATTAGACCAGTAATTTCACTTTGATAATTTCGTAACACTGACACATAACTGTTGATTTGTATTACCCTTGTGTCAAATCCAAGTGATTTCTCTAATTTTGCACAGCATATTAAGGCATCCTAGTGTATCATCCTCAATCATGTTCAACTCAAATTGCTCCTCTTTGTATCAACTGGGCTTCACCATGCTGTGAGCCTTTGTCTGACTCTTAGGGCAATTATGCCATTAGTTAAACATCTGACCTTTTGTTCGTAGTGTTTTTCCACATAAATTCTAGCGTACTGGCTAAAAATTCCCTGTAATGAATGCCATGGGGTCTCTCCTGAGCAGAGCATCCCAGTGGTGGACAGGTTGCCTATCAGAGTCCCTGATGACTGGCTATATTTTGTGGGCACTAATATGCATCCATTTTTCATCTCTTGAGATCCTTGAACTTAGTCTGACCTTATCTCACTGACCTCTAATCAGTCATTGGGTTGCATGGCCTGTCCTTTTTTTACCCTACTAATGGTGCTGACCGAGAAGAACCATACACAGCTACTGGCAGCGGTGAGGTCATGCAGGGGCGCTTTGATATGAGCATCTATAGGAATGCAAATGTGACCGGCTGCCTGACCAGTACATTACAATAGGAATAACAGCAGCCTGGGGCAGACAGTGCAGCTGCCCCCATTAGGTTGATTCTGTAGGTTACATAAAAGACAAACATAATTAGGTTCTGTGTGTGTCACACAGGAGACAAATGTATTTGGTATCTTGTGTTGTTTAAAGACTTGTCTGACCTCAGTGAGAACATGAGAGTGATTAAGGAATTGTTTAAAGGGACAGATGGGTTAAAGGTCAGGAGTGATAAGTGAGGTCACACTGGGTCGTCAGTGGTCTGGTTCATTAATTTTACCTCATACTTTGTTCAGCCAAAATGCACAAAGATGTTCTAGTTAATGTGTTTCATTTTCAGTGAAAGTCACAACAATAGCATGCTCCTTTCACCATTTGGCCAAACTGTAATTTATCACACAGGTGAGAGAAGATGTGAGAGGAGCTTGCTCATCCTCTGAGCTCTAAAGTGGTCAGCATAGTTCAGTTACTACAGTACAAATCCATGTGAGTCATTTACTTAATCCTCAAAGCTAATCAATAACACATGAAAGATTGCTGTTGTAGTTTAACAAATCGCAGTGATCTCATCAGCAAACTATGTTTGGAGGCTCTCTTTCTCAAAAGTAACACCTGAAACATTTAAAAGGTTCTTCCAATTACAAGACATGGACGCTCTGCTCAAGCAATAGAGACATTTTCCACTTCTCAACATATGTGGTGCCACCTCATTTATCAACGAAAATGTGATGCTGTGAAGCCAGCTGAGCTCCCTACAAACCAATAATAGAAATTAGAAATCCGTATGGCTTTTTGTTTGGGTCAATTAACACAGTTCATATAGCACATTATGTTGTTTCTTTTGTGTTTCTGTACAAGGTCATTATAAAAGTATGGTAAATGTTATCTCTACTCGAATAAGATAGGACTAAGGCTGAAGAATCAAAGGACAGTCTTCATATGGAAACTATTACAATTCAGTTTTCTAAAAGTAGACGTTCTGTTTACTTTAATTCCAAGTTAATGTGATATTTAGTGTAAAGGGCAGGGTTAGTGTATACTTAAGGTTTGGATAGCTTGTGCAGCTTTTAGCGGCTCCCCTTACTGTAATTAAAGCTTTCACTGTGTTACGAGCTTGTGGGTGTGTGAATGTGGCTATGCAACCTTTTTTGTGATACATGCTGGATACTTATGTGTCATAGTATGGTCAATGGTACAGTCTAGTGAGTATAATCTGAAACGCATTAACTTTATGTTTGCTTTCACAAGATATCTGTTGGATGCATTTGTAAAATGGGCTAATAGGTTATTTTACTGCTTTAGCATGTGTACCTTTTCATGGGCCCTTGGTCGGGTGAGCTGTAACCATGTCATTAAGTGTGCTGCCTGGAGCCCGGAGCAGTGTATATATACTCTGTCCTCTGCAGGGACGGGCATCCCCATCAGGGTCTGCTTGTACCAACCCTCCATATGGTGGCTCGTCATTAGTTTTCTTTTGCCCTGGCGCCTGGGAGGTTCATCAAACCCTGGAGTCCAATCTCTCCACAGCCCGATTTCTACTCTACTGTGACATTTCTCTCTCTGGCCAATCGGATAAGTCACACGTGGCCTCACCGCATGAAAGAACAGCAGCAGCCTCAAGCAGATGTCGCTTTGCCGACTACCCATAGAGTGGAAAACTGGGTCTCAAGAACAGTATCTGAGTTATTGTTAAAGAGTTCACTATATCTTTTTGAAGGGGAGATGTGGCTTTGAGGCTATGAAACAAGTTGTTTGTGTTGGATAAAAAATTATTTGATTATGTTTTTCATCTCCAACAATTGTGAGATTATGTGGCTAAACAGTAATTTGAGATATGAATGATAAAAGCAGCTCTCCTGTAGCCATCCTTTTTACTCCAGGGTAGTTCACTTCACAAGATAGAATTCTCTTGGGTGGAAAAAAGAATAACTCGAGCAATCACTGAATAGCATTGCATGGGATAATAGCAAATGAACAGCAAAATCAAGAAAACAAAGTATTATTTTGAGTGGGGTTGGTTACACTCAAGATAAGGAAAAGCAAAGTTATTTTTGTCCACTTTTATTCTGTAATATGACCAATATTTTTCATATTCAAGTGTGTATGAAAAAAAGTCACTGGTTTCTTAAAAAGCTAAATACAATAAGCATTGGATCAAGGCACATACAAGACTGGCCAAAGGGCATACAATGCACTTTGGTTTTCAATTGTTAAGAACAGTTAACTTCAAATTGTGGAAACATAAAAGTGTGTTCATTTGGAAAATAATACAAAATAATACTCATAACAAGGAGTTGCTGCCACTGTGGTAATTCTAATAAAAGCCAACATGTTTAGTCTTTTTGGCCGGGTGAAAAAGAATGACGTATGGTACATGGTACTAAAGAATGCCGCCATTGTCGTTTGGCCATTGTTGGCTTGTACAAATAGAGATAGTGGGGGGTCCTCTGTGTCAGCCCGTCCAGTCTACTTGTTTTTGAGGAGCAGAGAGCCCCTTAAGGTTGGTGTGCTTTATCTGCCCTGTGCTGTGGCCTACAATCCTATCGGAAACACTGGAACCCTGCTTGGGTTGCTTTGATGTGTTTCTTCTTCTTGCAAACAGAGAAAAAAAATCACACACTGAACAAATCGGAGAAATAAAGCATGGCACCTCATCTTTAGTTATTTGTACTCCATACTCCATAGGTGAATACTAGAGCAGGACTCTTGGTCCGGAGTATGCGGAGACAGCTACTGACTGCTCATTCTTTTAGAGGGCAACATGCCTGCTTTGCGAATTAGTTGATCAGCTGTGCCTTAGTTTATGTCATGTCATTTTTTTGCCTTTTTGTTTTTCAGACAGCCACAAAGTTAAAAGAATGACCTGTGCTTATACTACAAGGTTTTCTAAGGTCTGATTGTTCAACACAGCAATGAAAACCCACTTTCACAGTTGACAAGTCATCATATCTCAGTAGAACACAGAGTTTCTTTTAGTTGGTCGATAACCTTAAGCAAAGGAAATACAGTACAAATTACTACAAATCCCTAAAATATAGAATTGCAGTTAGTTACAATACCCACTGATGGTTCAGTGATGGACTGCAACTGGAACGTCCTCCGTCTTCATAAAATGTCCTTAAATATAAATTATATGGCAAATGTACAGAACATTGCTTCCTTAGTCTTATAGATCCAGTGTTTTGTAAAAGTCTTGCCACTCTGTTACTGTCGCACACACATCATGAATGGCCATGCGCAATATCATGAATGGGAATGGTCTGAATCTGGTATTCCACTGTCTCTGTAGCTCCTGTTGTTAATACTGTTCTCGCTATGTGGGCTTTTGTATAAACTCAGGCCATTAGGTGGGAAAATCGTGTGTATCACAAACTCCTCCTTGGACACAGGCAGGTGATTTATAGGAATCATTTGAAAAGAAGTCTCTCGTATTTCTAGGATGGAGTTGTCCTTCTTAGTACCAGCCTCAGCATAGTCATCCTTTCTCCGACGGCCTTTGTTGTAGGTGCAGTTCCTGGAAAAAAGTGAACCATTCCTGTGGACATACCAGCACACCAGTGCCAACATGATTATTGCCAAAAGAGCCACAGCCCCTCCAATGATAGCAGCCAAAGGCAGACTGGAATTTTTGTAAGGCTCTTTCTCCTGCTCTCTGTTTAAAGTTGTGGTTGGGTTGTATGATTTGTGAGAACCAGTCTCTGTCTCTATGCAAACAGGGGTCTCGTCTGACAGGTAAATGTTGCTGGTCTCCATGGGAACCATGCATATCCTATAGGAAGAATCTGGCTCCAGTGCCGTGAGCAGGTACTCCCTCCTCTCCCCTTGCACAATGGTCTCAGTGATGGAGCCAAAGGCAGGGCTGTGTCCCAGCTTTAGCCAGCTGAGCCGTAGGGCAGTCATGGGCTGTGACACCCTCCATGATATGTGTATTGTATCTGCAGTACTTGACTTCACACTTATGGTGATGATTTTTCTGCCTGAAGAGGTGGTAGTACTGTGATAATTCTTACCAAAGTCCGGCCCTTTTACTGCAGGTCTTTTAGTCACAAATAAGGGCCACTGGGGCTGTGAGGGGCGCAAAGTGTTGGAGACTGTGCTTGTCTCATACGTGGGGATGAGTTCTGAATCTGTGCAGTCGAACATGTCTGTAGTTAGATCTTTAATTGCCATGCCTTTGACCTTATCAGGACCCTGGCACATGAAGCCACGCACATTCACCTTAGACGGCAACGACCGCAGCCAATCGCGCACCCATTTCATCCTGCAAGTGCATTGCCAGGGGTTATTGCGTAGCAGGAGCTGTGTGAGATTGTCCAGATCTTCAAACACACCCTGAGGGAGGCTGCTCAGGTTGTTGCCAGACAGGTCCAACCGATACAGTTGCCTAAGGAAGGCAAAAGCCCCAGGTGGGACTCGATTAATGTGATTATCTTGAAGCTGCAGCTTCTCCAAACTGGTGCCTGGCAAGTTGGCTGGCGGTGATGTCAAGGAGTTTCTCACTAGCGAGAGCTCAGTCAGGTTGATCAGGTTGATGAAAGCCATTTCCCCAATCCCTCGGTTGTTGAGCAGGTTACCATCCAGAACTAGTCGCTTCAGGTTGATGAGATCTTGCAGAGACTGCTCTGAGATGGAGGAGATGCGGTTGTCATCAAAGCGCAGCTCCTCAATGCTCATGGGTAGGCCTGAAGGGATGGTGCTTAGGTGGTTTCTGGAGAGAAAAAGCAGTCTAAGGTGATTACTGTCCCTGAAGGCCCCCTCTTCTATGCTGACTGCTGATACAGAGTTATCATCCAGGTGCAGTTCTTCAATGTAGGGAATTTGAGCTAGAGAGGAATGGGTAATCATCCGAATGTTGTTCTCCTGAAGGTGGAGCTCTTTTAGCCCGAGAGGAAGGTTAGTAGGGAACTCATCCAGATTGTTGCAGTAAAGGTAGATCTTCTCCACGTTTATGAGCCTGCGTAGCTCTGTAGGAATGCCAGAACTCTTGATGCGATTGTTTTGCAGAAAGAGCACTGTAGCATCCAGGGGTAGACCAGTGGGGATGGAAGTCAGGCCACGGTCATTACAGTAGATGAAGGTCCCATCACAGCGGCAGGCTGAGGGACATGAGGCGGAGGTCACCAGGGGGTTAGCAAGACCCAGCAGCAGCCCGATCTTGATGAGGAAGAGGATAAAGGCCTTGCATTGACGCACCATCTTGAAGCTGTGTTGCCTGGCAGTCTAATCACTCAAGAGCCCCTGGGGAGAAGACACAAGGGTACATTTAATGCACAAGGCCTTTAAAGGAGAGCCAAATTCCTGTTCTCATAATTGCTGGGTGTTTGAAATGCTGCCTGCAGCACTTTCTAGATTAAACAACTGCTGAAAGAATCGGTTTGAATTCTTCCTATTAAATTGATATGAATTGATCATTAGAATTGCCAGACAGTGAATTTAGAGTGAAACTTTTTCGAAAGCTACATTATCTACAGATTTCCAAGGATTCAAAGTTCAAAAGTACCCTGCATTGCTAATAGGAAAGCTTTTTGTTTTCTTCTGAGAAATGTTTCAACTTGTGAACTCTGAATTGAATCTCTGTGCCTCAGCTTTTTGGGCTTGACTTGTGAAATGTAATAGCATTCCCTAGTTGTTTTACACGTTTCTGTGTCTCAAGGCTGCCTTTCATCTCTACAGACCACGAGGGTGAACAAAGTCTGGCTTTGTTGATGAACTGTTGTGGAACCAAGCTACTCTTAAGTCCTGTTAGATCATTACCCATGCCTTTCACAATTCAAATTCTGGGGTTTAACTGTCCTTTTGCAAGGTAGGGAAAAAATATCTAGAAAAGAGGTTTAGCACTTTAAGATCCAAGCAGTTTGCAAGATTAATTTTGTGAGTGTCATTTATCCTTGCACAGTACTATGGTAATGATCTTTGCTGTAATTGTGGTTTGTTAAAATGTTTTGAAAATGTACATTTTAATTTGAAATGAAATAAAATAGTAGTAATAATAATTACAGCTGCGATGAACAAACCTGTGGTGCAAAGCAGAAGCTGCCAACTGGTTGTCGGTCTCTTTTTTCACTATCAATGCGTATGTACCTTTTAATTAGGCTAATACTGATTCATTGCTTTAATTTTGCATTCCTGCCATGACCTCCCTTTCCTGCACGTCTCATTAGAGATTGTGGTCAGGTCAGTGAAGTAGAAAGAAGCAAAGCCATCCGTATTTGTCATACCTGATTTATACGATGTGGTAAATCCTTTCCAGCCACCAAAAATCCAATCAAGGTTTCCTCTTGAATTTTCTTTTATCCTCTCTGAAAGTAAAAGTTTGTCCGAGGGGTTTCTGGTGATATCCTGACCTGGTCAGTGTTTGCTGAGCTGATCCTTGTTTGGACGATGACCTCCTCTGTGTTGTCAGAGGCTCATGCTTTCAATGCCTTTACCATGGCAGATAAGCCTGTCGAAAAAGCATCCCCTCTCACTGACAAAGCATGCGCTCTCAGGTGATATTAAAAATCCTAATGGATGTTGAAATTGTCGAGCTCAACAGCCATAACTGCAAATTAGATTTTTTGGGTGTTGTATAGTGATCCGTGTGCAGGACGGTGTGAGCTTTAGCAAAGGCTCCTTTCTGCAATCAGGCCCGACAGGCATGATGTGTTGACACAAAGCTGATCTGAGCCATGCCAATCCCTTGTGCAACAGGCTCAATCCAGGCCTGTTCACTTGTGTACTCCAGGTCTTCAGGTAACCCAGAATCCTCTGCTCCCTTGCCGAGCCTGTATATACATTAATCCAGGGCTCTGGTCCCTTTTTCTGAAGCAGATAACCAAAGTTCTCCTTTCCTCTGAGGAGCAAAACAGGGCAAGGTGCTTATCCTCCTGGATGCGGCCTCCCTCATGCAACTGCAGCTTGACTCATAACTGTGGCCTCGTCACACCTGGGATGGCGCTCTGAAAAAAAACAAAAAAAAACAGAGACAAACAAATTTAGTGCCCACATTCAATCACTTTAGAAAAATGTTTTAAGGCAATGAGAGGGCAATCAAGATCATCAAAAGAAATCCTATTTAGTTTAGGAATGGGTTTGATCATGAGCTCTGACATTCTCTACACTGAGATTTCTTATTTAGAAATACCCTCTCTTCTAGCCTATGATTCAGCCTGTTGACCTATTACATCCCGTTACTCTAACGGGCCACATTTCTTTTCTATGGTGATAGAAGAAAGAATGTCCATGCATATGCAAAGACAACAGTGATCTAGACCCCAACACAATGGCTGAGGGTGGAGCCCCAATGCCCTTCCCAGTCCAGTTCACTGCTCAGCTGAGCTTTTGGTGTTTTACAAGAGAACTATTCCTGCGATTAAAAGATGCAGTCTTTTCTAATTTACAAACAAGGCCAGTCCAGATTCCACATATGAGATGAAAACCTGGTCCAGTCAGTATTGAATTGAATTACTCACATTCTTTCAAAACATTCATGACAAATGAGTTCCATTTGAATTTCATATGAAGAAGAGGTTGGCCATTGCATCCACCCCTGTCACTCCCAGCTCCTCCCTGTGACCCCACACATCCCACCTCTATGAATGCTGTGTCTGTTTGTAAAAATAGAATTTCCTTTGCAAAAGAAAACATTGTGTTTCCTCTTTCAACACAATAGCTTTGTGTCCTTATATGTAGCCATCCATGTGCCCTGCCAGCAGCCACTGTTTGCTGTAAAACATGTAGAGGAAAATTGGGAACAAGGGGCCCAGCCATTTAACAGTTGTAGCCCATGACAAGGAGAAGATTGGGGAATTGAGAGGCTTGTAACTCGATTACAACTCCTGAGATGCTGTCTAATAATAATGCCCCCCCTTCCTTCTGTTACATCTAAACACGGCCCCTCAGCCCAGTATTACATTAGTAGTAGATTAGAGTCTAGGGAAAAAGCACCAGATGTGACCTCTACTAACTTCTGGTATAAAGGCGTCTGACAAGGGGCGGGGGGATGAAATTCAGTAATGGAGTTTTTAGAAAATGGCGTGGTGATAGAGGGATATGTGGTGTCTGTCTGTCGGAATTAACTTTTAATGCAGTGCTTAGTCAAGCTATTTCCATTTTAAATAGCCTCTTTCACCTCATTTTGTAAAGTTCTCCATCTTCTGAATACTGTGAAGTATGTAGTCTTGATTTGAATCCTTGAATTCTTACCATCACATAAAGGGAAGTAATAGTCTCTGCATTTCTGTCTTATCAAGGAAACTCGGGGAGACCTATCCGCATTCGCTATAATTGGCTTTAAGGGTTGTGAGACAGAATGATTCTTTGCAGAAAAGTCCCATGTATGATATGGTGCAAAGATTTTTTAGCTAGTTTGCCTATTCTTTGGCAGCTACATCTCTGTTACCTGGTGAGATAACAGACTCTGACTCACTGTCCAGTAGACAGGCCAGGGGACATTGTTATTCATCTATGAACACTGGTGCCAGAAAGAACAAAAACATTCTGGTGCATAATGTATCATATGCCTCAGTGTGATCTTATATTGTGGGTGATTTATCCGACGTCTGCTTTGACTCTTGCACATCTTGCATACTTTGTGAGGAGCACAGTCGGGCCTAGATGCTTGGCTGTATTTTTTCTCCTTTTCTTTTCACGCTCATCGGATTTCAGGAGAGTGGCCCCTCTCTATTGTTCACTACAAGGCATGCATGTGGACCTTGTAGGGGGTTTACGTATTAAATCGTTTTTATTCGGGTGTTTGAAAATTCCTTTAAATTTACACAGCCCATTTTGTAAGCCTTTCTATTGAATTTACGCAAATGTACGCACCCCCTCTCACACACACACACACACACACAGTAGGTTCCTGTGCACACAATCATTTTGAGAGCAGTGGAGGCTGAGTTCAACATTTTTAGTGATGGATGTCTTTCTCCATCGTTCTAATAAGCTCTGCCGGCCGACAGGAGATTTCTCTGGCAGTCAAAGTGGCTTCTGCTTCATTTAATCCGAACTGGCAAAGTTAAATTGAGCATCCTGGTAAAATTGTGTGTGTGTACAGCGAGTTACCTTTCAGTGGAGCGTGTGGGAGGCTCGCACAAAGCTGGACACTGATAGCCATTGTGAGCTCAACACGCATAAATGCACATTAGTCTGCAATAACAGAGCCCAAGACTTTGTGCCCCCGAGTCATACACTGCACAAGAAAGGCTTTGGAAAAACTCAAAGAGAAACAATTTCATGCCTGTCAAAACTACTGCAGATTATAATGACTCTTATTTCCGTAAAATACAGAATAATATTACATAGGCTACATTTAGGGGGGAAAGATCTGGAGAAGTAGTAATGGCTGGCTGTTAAATTATTCATGAGCCCTGAAATTAATTTTGAACCACAGTAGAGCTCTCCATTGGGAAATCAATGTTGTTTGTATCTGCTCTTGATTATTCATTCTAATTCATAATATATTTTGAATTATGATTGATTGCACACAGTATCATTATTCTGGATTATATTTATTTTTTTATTTTTTGACTTTAAAATGTGTATTCTTTGCAACATTGCTCGGTTAGTTCATAGGTTGGGAGCAAACACTCAAATAAGACTGGAATATATTAATTGTTTATGTATGATCATGCAAATGCAAGTGTATTTATTTTGATGGACAGTTGAAGCTGACCTGATACGAGAGCCCATTTGTATTTTCTCGTATTTACATTTTTGGTTTCATGATTTTCTGCTTCTTTTTAGTTTTGTTTTTGTCAATTTGCGATTGTGCGATGAAACCCGGTGTCTGCCATTGATTTACATATTAGTAAGTTGAACGTTGAGACACTAAGCAGCGGCCTGCTGTGGTGCATAAACACAATGGAACATTCATGGTCACATCTGAATTCACAGGGACACAGAAGATGTCTCTGCTGAAGACTAAATGGGTGAAAATCTGTGATAGTTTCACAGATTTGGTATGTGGCCTCCTGGCGCTGTCTTTAGATGGGCTGAACAGATGATACGTTCGCTGGCCCATTAAGAGCAGAGAGAGGCCTGCGACACACGGGGGTCTCTCTTTTGTAACAGCCTGAAAGGAGAGATCTGTAGCAGCTGCAGTGGTTTTTCCCCACATGGGGGTGGTAGGCACTGCAAAATGAAATGCGTGTGTGTGTGTATGTGACAAGCAAACACCTAAACACTGTATACTCATGTTGAGATTCACACAGGAGCCCACGTTAAGGCAGGCCAGACAATGATATACAATTCAGCGATCTGTTAACCGAACTACAGTTTCACCTGACTTGTATCGTTCACTAAAGGTTTCTCCTCTAATATTTATGCTTTGCAGTCATATTTGCAGCTTCACTTTTTGGTATCCAATGTGAAATGACTTCTCTTTTGAAGCTTGGAATAGATGGTGAAAAAAGATACAGCTTAGTGGCTAAATAAATAATGAAAAGAGCTGAATTAGGCCTCCTCAGACCACAGTGTTTCATCTGAATAATGTCTTGGTAGTTATGAAAGTCTTAATACTTTTTCCCCCCCTAACACAGTCATCCATATTTGATGCATTAACTTTTCTGGGGATAGCAGATTCTGTCTGTAGTGACCTGGTTAGTTGTTAATCTGCCATGTGAATTCCCTCTGAGAGCAACTGACTGGGGACTTTAGCCCGAGGCAGTCATCACCGAAGACAATTGGGTCTGTCCTCATGTCTACCATGTTTAACAGGCTATTTATTTCTTTGTCTCTCAAACAGCTGAACAACAAAGAGCCACCATTGACAACTGAAGTCAAGTTTGCGCCCACTGTTAGTGATTTACTGAAATCAGGCTGTAGCCTACATGGGATATCAGTCATTGTTTAAAGCCGGGATGACCTTATCGTCTCATGAAGATAAAAGGATTGGATTAACAACTGGCCTTGTCCTGATGCTGTCAATGAGACATTCAGCTTAAATAGCCACAGTGTGTGAGAACTGAGGGGCGCACAGTTTTATTGCGCTGGTCTAATTGGATAAATATGAGGTTGTATGGATGGAAGCGAGCCTTGATTCATTAGCGTCGTAGATTGACATTAGAATTGACAATATGGTGTCATAGTATAGTGTAGTCTTACAGTGAAATTGCGTTTATGTATTTCTGGAGGCTTATTTACGCGACATTCTTCTCAGAGCTGCAGCTTGCACGTAAATGTCAGCTATTTGTTTTGAGGCGTTGTTAATGTAACGTTGTGTCGTCTGCGTTAAATGAGCCGCTGCTTACGTGCGAACTGGTCCGTGTCAAAACTTTGATTTTTTTTTTTTTTTTTTTTAAATGTTTGTGTTTTTTTTTTTTAGGGGACTGCGCCCTAAAGCATGACGAGGGGCGTCCGTATTATCTACAGACAAGCTTCCAGTAGCACACAGTAAAAAAAATTAAAAAAAATAAATAAATAAAATTCAATGGAGTAGGATATGAATAGGAGCTGCTGGTCCGAGTCGTCCAGACAGTGACGCCGGAGACGCATTTAGCGGAGTTTCTCCAGCTGCCCCCTTCATGTCCAACTCCGCGGGATCTGCGCTGCAATTTCAGCTGCACCCCGGGGTGTCCTCTCGGGCTGCGACATCGAGGCTAAAACCACACAGCCCCCCGATAATCCTATCAAGTTTGCGTATT
>OMLP01028481.1:0-17810 GCA_900302685.1 Spondyliosoma cantharus
CGCCGCCTCCTGCCCTTCAGCACCGAGGCGAGCGACCAGTACCTCGCCACGCTCATGGCGGTGAGGAAAAACACGCTGGCGTACATGTTCATGGCCGTCACGTAGGAGACGATCTTGCACATCGCTTTGCCGAACAGCCACGTGAAGTCCAGCGCGTTCTCCACCGCCCAGAACGGCAGAGTCAGCACGAACTGGAAGTCCGTCACCGCCAGACTGGTCACGAAAAGGTTGATGGAGGATTTTTTCCACACTTGCTTGGACTTCATTAGGTACAGGACCAGCAAGTTCCCCACCAGACCCAGCGCGCAAACCAGCGAGTAGATGACGGAGACCATAATCCTCACCACGGCGGCTCCGTCTCCCACGGGGTCCGTTTTGTCCGAGTGCGACAGGTGGGAGAAGTCGCCCCCGGAGCTGTTGGAGGTGTTGAAAAAAGAGCTGAAGTTGAAGGCTGCAGCAAAGACTACCCCCGCTGAGCCCTCGTAGTTTGCGTCGATGCATTCTCCGGACATGTTCACTTTAATCCCAAAGGTTTGCTCAAAGCGTGCCCGTAAATCCACACGCGTCCCCTCCTGGAGAGAAATCCTCGGGGTTCAGGCTCTGCGGTGAATAAGCGACACATTGGAAAAAGGTTTAGGCTTCCTGTGATCGGACACAAGCACATGATATATAAATGTTGCTTTGCGTCCCCTGACAGAGCTGCTCAGGAGGTTGGCTCTGAGGTTTTCTCCGTGCGTCCTGACGCAGCGCTCAGGAGCAAACCGGCGCTGTCCGCGGTTCTGATCAGATGACGTGTGACCAAACCGCGTCTTGAAATCCATCTTATGCGGAGAATAATGTCGTCAGGTGGGTATGAAAACAAATAAAACTGATCTTTGTTGTTGTTGTTGTTGTTGTTTGTTTCCCTTTGTAAATCAACTGTTCCCTGACTTCTGGAGTCCAACAGGTGAAGTACAGTGTAATGGGAGAATGGGGGACATCATGACCAGAATCTTGTTTTGGAGGAGGTTTTATTAAAACATTTTTTATTTTTATTTTTTACAGAGCAGTATTACAAACACACGATTCAAGATACCTGAGTGAACCAAACAATAATTAAAGCCCATTAGCCTCTAATGTTGAGGTAAAAGTGTTAAGCAGGCATACAGATTCAGAATATGTGCTCTTCTGAAATCTGGTTTGTTCTCATCTGGATACTTGTCAGTCTTTTGAGAGATGGGAGAAGATTAAAAGGATGAGAGCTGAGTGGGAGCGAGCATGCCTTCAAAACCTTCAGCCCCCTCTTCTTTTCTTCTTCTTTTTTTTTTTTTTGATGGTCTAGTATTGTCGACTTCTGCTCGAGGTGGAAGGCCACACAAAGTAATTTTTTTCTTCATTCGTCTCTCATCCCCCTGCTGACACAAGTTAAGGATGCTCTCCACTGCTGCTCCACAAAACAGCTCCAAAATATTGCTGGAAACACAGCATTTTCTTCTTTTTTCAATTGTCTTAAAGAGAAAAGTCTCTGATGCGCTTTCTTCAAACACAATGGTGGAGTTATGACCCCATTTAAAAGTAGAAGAGATTCTCACGCCCAGCAATTTGCAGCTGTTGACATGTTGCACACAAGTCCAAGACTAAGTCCTTGGTTTGAGAAACATTTAGTGCTTATGTTGCACCAGTCAGTCCACCAGAGATGAAATCTCCTTTCTATATGCAGTTTCATCATTTCTGGAGATCAAACCCACTACTGTAGTATCGTTATATTTAATGGGATTTTGAAAACCACCTTTAATAATCCCTTCGAAATAAATTACTTCCGATTTCCTTCTGACATAAATGTTCCCCAAATCCTTGAATATGTGGCTCCGTTGGCCAGTAAACGACAACCAACTCAAGAAAAAGTGTCAAGAAAAGGAACACTAAAAGCAACAAATGCCATTTTAAATAATCAATTACTACGGAAATGTCAAACCAAAGTCGGTAAAGATCTTCAACCCCACTCTATTTCTCTCTCTCATTCTTGGGCCGGCACATTGACTTCCTGTCTTGTCTTCACCTTGAGGTTGCCGGGCAGCCAGCAGAGTGTCCATGAGACTTTTCACTAAACTAAGCTGAGGCTTCATATTGAGCACACATATGTGAGAGTGGTACTAATCTTGAACTTCACTCCCCATTAAGACAGTGAATAATACACTGAATTTTCAGGTAGTTTGAGTGTTCTTGTTTTTCACTTTCAGGATTTCCTTCAGAGGCGTCGTTCTCCAAACTAACAAAAGATTCCTTTCAGTGCTGAAAACACTTGCGATGACTGAGCCCACTGGCATCAAAACAAAATTAATTCATGTAATTACATTAAAATGGGCATTTATATGAAAACATTGCCAGTTTTTGGATGATTATCCGTCTTTCCGTGAAGGTTCTCATCCACTTTGCATCTTTTGTAAGGCGTGAGCAGTCAGTTTGCTGTGGTTGAGGGTCATCTCTCTCTCTCTCTCTCTGCTTTCACCGAGACAACAATGAGAAAAAAGCAAACACATGGTACTCTATAATTTATCTCTTGGCTCTGATCGACTCAAAAATAAAAATCTGTTATAAGCAGAGTGCAAATGAGACAGAGAGTATTTTTCTACCTGCAGAGGTTTATTCTTCATCCATAGTTAGCAGCAACTAATCATTAGAAGAACTAGCTGGAGCCGTTTGAGCACCTGGTAATGATGGCGTGGTCTTTTGTTGGGTAAGATCCCAAGAGATAATTCAGCTATTCACCTCTAACAAGCTCTTGAAGTAAAAAAAAAAGGGATTGTACATATTTTCGAACAATGAAAGAACATAACATCCCTGCACGTATAGTATATCCGCAATAGAAAAAGCATCCATCCATCCATCTTCTCTCACTTATCCGGGCGCTGTCTGCAGGGGCAGCAGGCTCATCAAGGAATTCCAGACATCGCTCTGCCCAGGAACGTTTTCCAGCTCCTCCCGGAGTATTCTGAGGTGTTCCCAGGGCAGATGAGATATATAATCCCTTTATCAGATTCTAGACCTTCTCTGGGCTCTCCTAACGCTTCAACCTGCCCAATTGGAACCTCTGAAGGAAGCCAACTAGGAGGCACCATTAGATTCCCTTCATGCCTCAGCTGGCTCCCATTTGATCGGGGGCTCTACTTCGAGCCCTCCAACACGACTGTCCATAGGAAATTGAATTGCAACCCATCCAAAGGTTGTTGAGACATTTCAGTGTGGATCAAGGTTGACAGATATTGCCATTCAAAATCAGAAAACATTATCACAAATCAGGCAGAATTAAAATATTTATGTATATTTAAGTGTGTGTCCTAATATATTGACTTTTATTAAATCCCAGGATTGGTCCACAAACTAGTTAAAAAAATCAGATTTCACTTAGTTTGTTAAGATATTCCGATATCCACCTTCGTAGCTCGTCCTCTGCACTATTTCTTTGTATGAAAGCATTAGTAGAATTAAAAAGTCCCTTAATTTATCTGAAATTTAAGACCGAGTGGAGGGCAGTGGATCTGTTAGTTAGTGTTAGAGTGTCTACCAGTGAGGCCCCAGGCTGGCTGGCATGTTGTCTTCCATGAGCTGGAGAACCAATAATTCTACAGAGGATGCCATATCCACTGCCTTCTACTCAGTATTCACACACAAGCTTAAATTATGATGAAATTAAACCTCACCAGCGTGCATTCAGAACCAACAGATCCACAGAGGATGCCATATCCACTGTCTTCTACTCAGTATTCACACACAAGCTTAAATGATGATTAAGTTAAGATTGTGTGTGAAAACTGCATGGAGGGCAGTGGATATGGCATCCTCTGTGGATCTGTTGGTTCTGAATGCATACTGCGGGACTGGAGAGGGTCCAGGCTGTCTGGGAGGTCTTCGATGTGCTGGAGAACAAGTATCTCAAAGCACTTCATCATCTGGGTTTAATGTAAAACAGCGGCAAATAAAGAAAGCAATGTTTTCATTTTGTTGATGTGTTATATATGCACACGATTTGGTTCTGCGAATGTTTATCAAAACCATCAAGGAATATCTAACCTCAAAGTGATACGAGATGGTGTACTCTCGAAATTCAAAGGTTCATTTTCCAGCAGTTTTCCTATATTTGTCACGCCATATAGTTTCATATGATAAGAGGAACAGCATATGGGCAAAGTGACATATAGTCAGTGGTGATAATTGATGACTGAACCAAACCAAATCTCATGCTACCCAGGAGCTCAGCGGGGCTTTAACTCCATCCATATTAATGTGTTTGTTCCCTGATCTGCTTCGTAGTTCCAGGAACTGAGATAAAAGAACTTTCAAATCATCTGTGTAATGTTCCTTCACCAAACATTTGCCCTTCACTTGAAGCTTTTAAAGCATAATTCTTCTGCAGGATTAAACATGTCATATTCCCTGTGATCCTCTGCTGCACTGATAAGCGTATGAGACAGGGAAGATGTCCTCTACAACCAGTATCCTGATCACAACAGCACCGCCATCCCGCAAATGGCTTCCTGATCCTCCTGCCTTCGGAGAAAATCTTCTTCACTTCACACAGCTGATGTCAGAACGATGGCTGCAGCATCCACAGAGTATAACCCATAGTCTCCTAAACTCTCTGATTAAAATGGTCTTTCAGTGATCAAATGTAACTAAGTACATTTACTCAACTACTGAACTAGTAAAAAAATTTTGAGGTAGTTGTACTATAACTACATTTTATACTCCACTCAACTACATTTTGGATGCTTTTAATGTTTAGGGTACATTCACTATCAGATACTTCTTAAGACTTTCACTCAGATACTATTTGTATCGGTGACTTTTACTTTTACATAAGGGATATTTTGACACAATATTGTTACTTTTACTGGAGTATGACTTTGTGTATGGAGGACTGAAACTGCTAAAATCGAAAATAAATTAAATAAATGGCTCAATGAATAAGTAATTATGCCATTAAGTGCACAACAAGTAATACTGTAAATAAATGTAGGTATTAATGGATTTATTGAATTGACATTTCTGTTTCTAATTTGCTTCTGTATGTATTTATCTTATTATTAAATCCCCAATTAATTTAATTTGTTTTACAATTGTATTTATTAAAGTATTGTTTTTTAATTAATACATTTATTTATTTAATGTCTTGCAAAATGCAAGGGAAACTATAGGCATAAATACAGTAATAGATATTTGTAAATAACTAAACATAGAAATTAATAAATTCAATGGAAAAATAATTGGGAAAGTAAATGTAGCAAACTAAGAGAAATTTCAAGTCATGTCTCATTTTATAAACTGATTTATGCCTACATTTAGTTTCAATATAATTTTTGGTGCATTTAATGTCACGTGAGTTTATTTATTGAGCCATTTATTTGTTTTTTAATTCATTTATTAATTCAGTTACTAATCATTTTTGGTTTTGGCAGATTCAGTCCTCCATATTTGGTATCAAAAACAAAAATATTCATTATGCAAGCTGTGACTTTTATTATACATCATCTTATGACATAAACATTAAGGTGTAGGTAGTATTCTAATGTTATATTTGGATGAGATGGACTTAATTAAAACGATATTATATAATTTGGGGTTCTCAAATGAACTGTTTATCAAGCTGTACTTTGTCATGTTCTACCTGTTGTGTTGGTGTTTTGCTGACCTCCTGTGGTTTGTGTGCAAACTACAACAACTGTACTTGAACTGATTTGAATGGAATACAAAACACATATACTGTAAGGCTGCCTGAGCAGCTCCCACGTCCACTTCCATTACGGATGTATCTGGTGCCCGGCGTGGTGCAGTATCTCCCAGTCAAACTGTTTGGTAGTCGTAGCGCAGCTGTTGGAGCAGATTTGACACATACCGGGGAACAGATGGAGCTGTTATTGAATCAGCCATCTTCACATCCACACTTCATCCCAGGTCTTTTATCCACTGACAATCTGAAGCACACAATCATTTTAAGGTGTTTATGAAAGAGATTTTTTTTTACTGCGTCTCCGCTCCAAATCAAACATCTACTACAGTTCGGCTGGTATCTGTCTTTCTTATCAGCCTCATTGCTAAGTCCTGCAGACACACCCCTCATATAGAAACTCCGGCATTCCACAGCTGTCACTCTTTCGAAGACAGCCGGGCATAACGGCCACCTGAAAATAGGTCAAAGATCCAAACTACTTCATAGTTAACAGAGCAGAGAATAGATGTCCTTGAATCCAAATTTATAGCGTGGTGTTAGCAGGCACAGTGTGTCACAGTGTTTTCATCGTACGTTATTGTTTTTGATTGTACTCATTCTTCTCTTATTTTATAGTCAGCAGTAAATAAATTCACAATAAGAGAAGTCAGGAACAAGTCAGTCATTTGGCAGATTGCAAAACAAAGGCAGCAAGTGTCTTCCTCATAGGATTTAATACCAGCAGCAAACCATAACGATTCTTGAGGAGATTTTCAGAAGGGATCCAAAAAAAAACAGCAATCGGTGGCACCAAGCAACACCGAAACCGCGTAAAAATAAACCAACAGGTGGCGGGTAGATTAACAGGAAGAACAGCATGACAGGGAAGAAAAAGAAGATAGAGATAAAGGTGGAATTTGAGATTTGGGGGAAACACCTACATTGTCTTTCATGCTGAATGTTAAATTGGACGATCAACACCACCCTCAAGTCTCTATGGGAAGTGTAAAACTCAAGCCAGGAGCTGGTTGGCTTAGCTAGATAGCATAAAGACTGGAAACAGTGACACACAATAGGAGTGACACGCTAAATTTGTTTTAAACATTCAATACATAAAATTCTGGCCATATCTTACAAATTGCTCCTATACAGATTGCCATTTGAAACAGTGTTTGACAGTGAATTCCTTTGTGCCAACAGGATTAAGTCACATCAAGTCGGAGGACGACACTGTATTATGTTCACACTCACATTGGAATTTCTTGGCACCGGCAACATGAAACTTATGACTCCAGTTGGCAAAACAGCACCATAGCAGCACAACAACATAATAAAACTATAACCAAAGTACGGGAGAAATAACCGTTACTCAATCTGAACACGTCTTGCACACGTGCTTGTGCAATGGCATTTAAATACTGCATGTGTTTGATTAAAAGTTAAAAAATGAAAACGTTATCATCTGTAACCAGGGTAACGGTAGTTCACGTGGGCATTTTGGAGATGCTGAGACATTTATCTGTGTGGGAGTGCAAGTACACTGTAGTCTTGTGATCTTGAGCTCATTGTTCTGCAATGAGATCAAAACTAAATAACTGACTGAGTAATATTTCTGGGAAAACGTACGAAGAACTACTTAATATCTCATCACAAGAGGTTTTATTTTGTAGCATTTGTGTTGAGTTTTTGAAAGAATAACTAAAACGGCCAACACCTATACAGACATACAGTATTTATTGAAAGGTGACATATAAGCAGACTTCACTGACTCTCTCCGAACTCTCTTCATTCTACTTTTAGATGCAGACTTAATACACATACATATACACATTAAAAGCCCAGTGAAAGGCTGGCAGTTTGGGAACTGTCTCATACAGTGGAGCACTTTCACGTCAGTCGAGCCTCCACACACAGGCTCGGCTGTTCTGCCTCTGTAGCGCCGACGCAGTTCGGCTCCAAATATACAGTTCAAAAAAGCCTCCAGCACAAGTTCTCCTTGTCCTCCTCCAACCCGGGCAGTCCAGAACTGCAGCCTACAGTACAGAGAAGGCTCTTCTTGCATTGCTAATGTTGATGAGTAACAATATTCTGTGTGAGATTATATGGAGACGTTGGTGTGGAGAGAGGAATAACTGATGCTGACGGTTGACTTGGTGTAAAACTGTGACATATGGATACTGTGCATTTGTGAAATGACACTAAACAAAGTAAAACGAAATAAAAAAAATAAACGATTTCCCAAAAAGTTGGGACGCTGTGTAACACATAAATAAGACAAAATGTGACAACAGGCAAATCCTTTTTTGACATATACTCAATTGAAAACAGTGCAAAGACAATACATTGAACGTTTAACCTCATCGATTCATTGACTTTTGTAAATATATGCTTATTCTGAATCTGATGGCAGCAACATGTTTCAAACAACACTCCACAGGTAAATAGGCCTAATAGCACCTAAGCAAACTTATCCACATGTTGGGCTTCATCTCACTCATTTGTCTAATCTTTGCCAAAAGTATAAAAGTAACTATAAAAGTATAGCTTAAAAAGTTGCAGTTTTAGAGGAAGTTAAGTGATGCGTTAGCCTATGTCATATTTTCCAGTCTTGCGGCTAAACTAAAATGACCTACTGCTGGTTTTAACTAGCCAGGTAGCAGTAGGTTAGCTTAGTTTTGTTTGGGAAACAGCTTGCCAGGAATGAAATAAAAACACCTGCCACCACTCAAGGTAGCTGTTAAATGTTAGACTATCTCATCAAGACAGAAAGTTTTTTTTAGAGGAAGTTGAGTTATAATGCTGAGCTAAGCTACTGGCAGACTTTGTAGCTAGTCAGCAGCTAGCCTAGGCTGGAATAATCTTTTTGACACGTACTCAATCGTAAACAGTCCAACAGACAATATGTTTAACCTCACTAACGTCATTTATTTTCGATAATATGAGCTCAATCTGAATCGGATAGAAAAAGGTTTATGGGATGAGAAAGTCGCTGCTGTTGCCGTTAGGCGAGGAAAGATGGCAGCCAAAGTGGCCGTACTTCAGTCGGCTGTGTTTGCATGGTCCATAGCTCAAAACACAAGTTAGCATCCTAACAGAAAAGTGTAACCCATCTATGAACATTTTAAGTTGTATTGCACCGACAAAAGTGACGACAACGTCGACTACTGAGGAGAATCAACTTGATAGGCATGATTATGCTAGGGCAGCTAGCTCAAGCAGGGAAGCTAATGCTAGCATCTCTGGCAACAATTGGGTATGAAAGGTATCCATGACAGGCGCAGACATTCACAAGCTAGGACAAGGTTCATTACTTACTTACTTACTAGATGAGCTCGGTCACATGATTGAGTTTTGTTTTTATTTACGTTTACACAGCGTCCCCAACTTTTTGAATCGGAGTTGCAGAAACAATATGACACAAAGATACAGCATACTGAAACAGTAATAGTGCATATTTCTAGTCATTTGATAATCTGCTTATGTGGCAAGTGTTTCCCAAAGAGAGAATGGAGTGTAGTATCTTCACACAGTCCCTTCTCCTATCGTTTTTCACTGTCTCCCACGCAGACCAATAATCTGATCAGCTGTTCTTATTGGCTGCCAGCTGGTGTCACAGCTTTTTCCAACATAGCAACAATTTATTTAGCGCCGTGCAGCAAGCAGTGCTCAGTGAAAAGGCCACAAGCAGATGTGGCGCCACGCCATCTGGAAAAGAAAGTGTCCATGCCAACACACAACCAGCAGAAAACTCATCTCCGACTTGTGTTTATTGTAAATCCAGAGAGGCGTCTTCTTAGTCCTGAAGCTTCATCAGAGTGTCAGACAAGGCTGCCCTTTTAAGAGGAGGATGGAAACTCCTGTGCTGCTGTTTGATCGAACACAGCCCTCATCCAGAAATGTCCTTCCTTTGAGCACAGAGGGCCCTCCTGTAGCACACTGCCATCACTGTGAGACAAAGGGCAGCAGCTGTCGCATTAAGGACAAAATCCCTCATGTGTGAACAACCTCCAGACTCGTGGTCTCACACTTTTCACACAGCGTCGGTGTTGTGTGGCTCTGTTGAATCTTCCGTTAAAGCTGTGTGCGTCGTGCTGGCGTCCATCATGCTGAGCTTCTCCGTCCCGTTCCTTGGCTCTTCTCTCCGTCTTCTCCTCCGCCAACACAATCTGCATCTGCGACTGACAGAGAGGAAACCATGTTTTATACAGGATCCGAGTATTTGAATGCAGCAATACTGCCCAAACATGTCAATAATTGCATTACCTTCTTAAATGAACATTTCGGCACTATGGGAAACTCACCTGTTTACCTTTTTGCAGGGAGTTATGTGAGAAGATTGATACGAATTTCATGTCTGTGAGGTTTGGAGGTGCTGATAGCTGTTTCCCTACGTGTTCTCGTCTTTATGTTAAGTAAGCTAACTGTCTTGTGGCTCCCGATACATTTTTGTAAAGACATGCAGACAACAGAGAGTGTTATTGTTCTAGGAATTGTTTCCCTCATGTTGTCAGACATTTAGAATAACAACCTCAGCCTGTCAGTAGCGGAAACAAGCACTCTTAGTGGACATAGCAAAACATGTATTATATAAAGCTCAGGTTTAAAAACACCAGAATTCCCCTTTAAGTACCACAGGCACAAAAACTTACTGCGAACACATACAGATGAATACAATGAGAAGAATGAGTAAAACGAGTCCGGCTATGACGCAGGTGATTATGATTTCTCGTTTCTCTCCTATCCGCCAGTCCAGGTCCAGATATTCACACCTGGCACCAATGTAACCAGGCTGACACCTGAGACAAAGAAAGAGAAAAAAAAGAAGTTCCACATTGATTTGAATTCAAACTCGTTGAGGTCCAGGAACACAAAGTAGCAGGCAATGAAAAACTTCACAGCTCCTTTTAATGTTTTTCTGTCAAGCTCCAAACTTTGAATCAACCTGTTCCTGTTTTTACTGCCACTAATCTATCTCTTTATATTTCTTAGTCACTGTTGTCTTCCCAACCTTTTCTTTTCTCTCACCTGCAAGACGGTGCCTTCTGTTCTTTAATGTAACGACACTCCCCGTGGACACAATAGTTTGTGAGTTCTTCAGGACATTTTGAGAAATGGCCGCCATCCCACTCCCCTGTATCTGGGTTCAAAGACAATTCAATATAGCAGCAATTCAAGACACAATTTATCATTTCTGCTGCTTGGGGTCTCTGTATCAAAAACAAAAACAAAAGACATTTGCAGAGTGTGAGGAGTGAATGGGGTGCAGAGCCGGACTGTTTACTGACGGTGGGAGAACTTGAGATTACTTTGAATTTTTGGAGTTAAAAAGTGGATTTATCTCCAATCCCATTTGGAGCAATGGTGTGTAGACCTGCCCGCCATTGTCGGGCGTTTATGTTCTGTAATGTTGACTGCCGACTGGAGCTGGAGGAGGCATTTTACTTTACTTCCTGGATGTGAGTGTCTGGTAATTGCTGAGTTGAGTATATTGACCTGAATGCAAACACACAACCTCTGTGTGTCATTGCTAGCTAGCTTACGGCTACCGCTATTGATGAAAATCGGAGGCATCGTTGTTTAAATCATGTTAGCATTGGGTCGCCTTTGCAAACTTCCTTCCTCACTCTATCCTGGAAGTTACAGCGTCAGGCGAACAAAAGAAACGCACCATCACCTTGAGTTAGTACACAACTTAATAAAATATGTGTTGTGTCTGTCTTTGAACAGAGGAGTTGGCCTAAGGCATTACTCTTCATCCACCTACAATGCTGTACTGAGTTCCCCCGCCCAGACTAGTTAACAACCATTCACACCTGGGCTCACCTAGCCTTAGCAACCCACATGAAACTCAGAGCTCATCCATGTCCTTAACGACTCCGTAAGGTCACACCCACACAGAGTTTAAAAGCCTGCCAACTCCTCTCCAGTAAGTTAGAGCTGAAGAAGCCTCTTGGATGAGAGGTGAAACGTTTCCAAGAGACTGAAACTGGTCCAGTTGCCTACGATACAGCATCTGGGAGTATTTAACTAATGAGCTGTGAGAGGTGCAAGCTTTCATATATTGTGTTCGAAGGAGTCGTCAGGTGTTTTATATAGATGAAAAAAGCTCAAAACTATTTCTGTAAGTGTGTCACGTTCTGTCAGCTTGCTTCTTTGACATACACGGTCACCTTCTGGCATGGCTGGCCCGATGTATAAATAGACTGTTTGCAATACGATCCAGCGCGGCGTCCCGATGAATCAGTGCTGGGAAAAGTCTACTGTCATCAGCGTCTCATTAGCCACGTGTCTCAATTATTACAATTCCTCATGAAATGAATACGTGCTGAGGTATAGTTATAGTACAATTCCCATTCTCCCCGTCTATCTCTTCCCGCTCTGCTCTTGCTCACAAACAAACACTAAAACACACCCTATCACAGCTGCTAGTAGGTTATAGACCTCATGCTGAACTTCTGACCACCGGTTACACATTGTGCTTTTTATAGTACGGGCCGCCACTATCTTTACAACACATTTCCATGAGATTTACTTTGAAAATGAGCTTGTAAAACAATACTGCTGTTCAGGTGACATCAATGAGAGCGCCTCAATTGTTAGCTGAAAGATGAGATCCGGCTCGCTGCCATGACCTCGTGAAAAGAAAAATATCCAGTTGCAAAGTTCAGAGGAATAGTTCGGAAAATATGTTAAGTCGTCCGTCTCTTGATGAAAGACTTAATGAGAAGATTGAGACCACTCGTGTGTTTGTTCACGTAGTAAAGCTAAAGCCAGTAGTTGGTTTGTTTAGCTTAGCATGAAAAGGAATAAAAACATTTACTAGCACTAAGTTAACCAACATATAACTCACTCTCATTTGTCTAATCTATAGGCTCTGTTTAGTGTTTAGTGTTAGCCTAGCCTATATCCTGTATACAATCTTAATGCTGAACTACTGTTGTTGGTTGTAGCCAGCCAGCGTGGTTAGTTTATCTTAACTCCACGGGGGAAACAGTTTCCCAGAAATGAAATAGAAACTACTAGCACCTTACATAACTTATTAACATATTATCTCATCTGTTTATCAGTACAAGAAACTGGGCAGAGCGTTGTGGTTTTAGGGGAAGCTGAATTATGTTGCTTGTTTCAGTTTTTCTGCCAAGTTAGCTAACGTGCTGCTGGTTGTAGTTAGCCAGCAGTTTGTTAGCTTAGCTTAACCTCATAGGGGAAACAGCTTCATAGAAATGAAACAAAAACACCAAGCAGCACCTTATGTAAGTAATTACAATGTTATGTCATTTGTTTAATCTGTACAAAACACAACGCAGAGTTGTGGTTTTAGAGGGCAGTCTTTCTGCTAATCTAGCTAACCTGCTGCTGGTCAGTTAGCCTAGCTAAGTGTTGTTTAATCGGAAAATCAGCTAGCTTGGACTGGAACAAAAATGTCTGCATGTAAGTATCATGTACTAAAAGCATTGTGTACAAAATAAAAGTTGCGGTTTTAGAGGGAGTGTAGATGAGGAGCTATGTTTAGCCTAGCTACCCATTTTCAGTCCATCAGCTAAGCTAAAGACCTGTTGCATGTTAGCTTCACATTTAGTGTTCAGACATGGCAGCGGTGCCAATCTTGTAAACTATCTCAGCATTAAACCGAAGAAGAACGTGTCTCAAAATGTAGATTTTTACAGTAAAAAGTTAATTTTGATAAAGCAGCTTCTAAATTAACCTACTTAGTGATTTAAAAACCCAAATTGATCCATCATTACAGCTGTAGGTTGTGTAAACAACCCAGAAGATTATTTCAAATACTCAACAAGATCCCATCATTGTCATTTGCGAATGTAAAGTTAAATCAGGTATCGAGAGATTGTAGTTAAAGTTTGACATAGAAAATGTATATGTTATATAGAATAGACTAGTACTGTATATGCTGTATAGAGTCTATTTTAGCCTGCAGTTATTATGAAAAATGTTTTCTCTCACTTGACACACTTAATCTGTCAAAGACAAAATATATTTTAATGAATTATTGAATTAAAAGTTTGAATTGGAGTATAATTCATTAAAATAGAAACTCAGTAGGGTTAGTTTGTCTTCCTCTCCACGAGAGTGTTGATATTTTTGTTTCTTTGGACAGCCTCAAGTATGACCCCTGCACGATTAACTGCACCTGTTTCTGTCTTTTCTAATTTGATTTCCTTTCCTGTCAAGTGCTTCTGTGCTCAGGTGTGTTTGCATCTTGCTTACATCCATATCAGTGCTTTTGTCCATTCTCATATTAAACCTCCACCTTAAAACTTCAAAGCAACATGATACCACACAAAAAAGGAACCGCCTCTCGCCACCTGTCCATATCTACCTGTGCAATTGTCTCTGTTGCCATGGCGATGACAGTGGGACACAGTCCGATTGGCAGACTCGTCCGTCGCATTCCATTCTGCCAGCGAGTATTTGCATAAGGCCAGCGCTGCAGCCAGAAACACAAGCAAAAAAAAAAACACACAAGACAATCAAACAGACGCATGCACACGCTCGAAAAACAAACAAATATATGCACATGACAAATGTGCAAACGTGTGCGACGACATTCCTCCCAACTGAGAAGGATCTGCACAGGAGATGACAGGGGAAAACACAGGATCTCATGAAGAGGTTTTTGGTGAATAGCTGACTCATGAAGCCAGCCAGCCTCAGAGTGCCAATTTCTCTCAGTCACGCCCTCTTCTGTCTCTCTCACACTCAGACACAAACACTTTTACTGCTCTAAGCATAAAAAAAAAAACACATTAGCCGCCCTGGTCACACTTTAGAAACACATCAACGAAAGGTTACCACAGATTGTGTAAACAGACATATCTGAGGATAATACGAGTTCACGGCTGTCGCATTTCATTCCACAGAGGAAGGAAGCCTCGGTTTGACAAGATAAGTAACCACAGGTGACATGTTGCTGGTGGACGCTTCATTCAATCATTAACCAACGCTGAGGTCTGTTCAAAAATAGCTCAGAGGGAACAACCCTGTCTCCAGACCTGCGTTGGCTGCATTACTTTGAAGGCACATTGATGACAAGGTGCGCTGACAATCAAAACAACACTTGACAAGACAACCGTCACAAGAAGTACACATTAAAAATATGAATTACATGTAATCATCATTCTAATGTCTCTGATTCAGGTTGTCAAACCCTCATATTTGATTGAAACCAGCCTTCTGTTTAGAGAAGATGAACACTGGTTTTAGAAAAAGGATAAAACAGCAGTAAATCTTACCTGTTAGTATCCCTACATAGAACCTGTACACCTTGGCCATCTCCTCACTTGATAAAAGTCCTCATCCGACACGTGAAAGTTCAGTTTCATTGACAACCAGGAGTGAAACCAGATCAATGACCTTTGAAAAAGGTGTGGACGCGCTGTGCAAGTTCCCCAGTCGTGCGTCCTGTTGTGGTCCTTCATTGATGGCAGTCATCTAGGAAAGCCTCAGACTCTAACCTACGCACATACACAGCCCAGAGTGCCTCTCTGGACTGAGACTGGACTGCACTCCAGTGTGTGTGTGTGTGTGTGTGTGTGTGTGTGTAAGAATAGAAAAGGGGTGGAACTGAAACCCAACTCTGCTCTCTGCTCCCCGCCCACACCTTTAAAGGAAACTCCATTCAAGGTACTCAGGTTAGTTCCTCGCCAACGAACAACTGCACCTTTATACCGGACTTTCTTATTTCTTAAGAGTTAAATGACAGGCGGGACGCTCATTCACTGTAAAGTACAACCAGTTGAACGGCAAAACGCTTTTAAAACCATTTGTGTTTTCCATTGTGAAACATGCTTTTACATGCTGCAACAATCTGGACTCTTTGTCAGTTTGGACTGACTCCTGCAGAGGATGAATCAGCTGGAAGAAAATGTAATGTGAAAGTTCAAAAAGCCACCATTAATACTTTCTTGAGTATTTTCATTTTATATATAGACAGAAAATGCTACTTTGACTCCACTACACTTATCTGACAGCTATAAATCCACATTGCTGCAAAAAAAAGTAAAGCAAAAGTACAAAAACAACATGTAACAATATAAAATCAGCTCCACATCAGCCAAATATTACAGTAAAATGCTGCTTACACACGAATGCATCACGTGATCAAGAGTGAAAATATGACACAAAACAGTTTAACACTGAGTAGCATTTTCCATGCTGAACTTTTACTTTCGATTGTGTATTTTTGCATTGTTGTATTGCTGCTTTTTGAAGTTAAGTATCTGAACACTTCCTCCATCACCGGCTATATTTTTGTTCTCTAGACATGACCAGCAGATGGCATGAGTTGACATGCTCCTTTGATAATCACACCTATGTTAAAACCTATTAACATGTGACCGGACACCTAAACATTCACTCTTTGTAAGTCAACCTTCTTTCACCTCTCTGTCCTAATCGTACCTATCTATGGCCAGCTCCAAACCGTGCACTTAGACGTTACATAATAGTAAAGTTATGTTTATCATCCTCTCTGCTTCTCTCATACCTTTCCCATGATTTAATCTGCATATGAGAAACAGGCCACTCGTCCGGGAAGGGAAAAGAAAACATCAGAGGGAATATGAAAAAAGAGAAACAGTGTGCATGCTGTGCGAAAACATCCAGTTGTGAAAGAAAGTGTCAATTAAACTGCAGCCCTTCAAGTCAATTGTTAAAGAGGAACGGCACAGAGAGCATCAGGAACCCACATGTTGTCTCATCTATTAGTTTTGTATAATGTTTCACACGTTAACATCCTGTGAGCTGAAGCGTCACCACAGGAGTTGGAATGGGTTGAGGTGCACGACCTGCTGTCTTTTTGTTATTTCATTCATGTAAGCTGGCGACGGTGAGGTGCTCATTTCTTTTCTTTCTTTAAAGACGGATCAGCAGGAGCAAAAGTTAGTGGATGAGACCTTTGTGAGGATGAAGCGTACAGGTGGATGGTCGCATGGTCACGTCATCAACTTTGGTTTGAATCTATGAAGTCTGTCTCGCATCTTACGGCCCTTATATCTGGAGCGTGTGGTCAGAGGTTTGCAGCGGCAGCCGGCGGTGATGTCAGGCTGTACTCACAACATCCAGGATTAATGTGATACATCACGAGAATTATAACTGCTGTGCAAGTGTGCTTTAAAGATCAGATTCCACTGTGTCAGTAATGGACAGTGTGACTGGTTTGCAATGACAGCATAAATAATAAATATGTCTTTTTATTCTAAGATACTTATCTATATTATATTTCTTATATATTATATGCATGCTTTACAACTTTGCAATGGCCATAAATGATGTTATACACATTTACATACAATATATTACTCAAGTAAGTATCTTACTTGAATATTACGTTCATATTGTTTTATTGTACTATGCTTTATTGTATTTCTGTGTTAATACAGATGACTACAAACATACTTTGTCATGTTATATGTTATGCTGCACACTGTTACAGTAGATGGTATCACGTTACTCTACATGTGCTCTGATCACTTTGCTGTTTCTCATCGCACCACTCTGACGTGTTCCTTTTGTGCTTTGATGTTATTTTATGTTTGCCATGCACGCCTGCCCCATCTCACATTCATTTCTCATAAATACCAGGACGACGTTTCTAATTATTTGATTAAAAGCTGCAACAGTTTGGATGTTTTTAAAGGTCCTGTTTGTAAGACGAGTTTGGAATGAGACTCACAAATCAGCTTTTCCTACAAAGAGCGCATTTAGTAGGAAACATTACATGAAAAAAAAAACATTCTTATCAGCATCCTATATCCAAAACACTGCACCCAAAGTTACACTGAGCAAGAGTTTCCATATTTTCAAAACAGAGTGAAAAACCTCCCTGTAATGTAAAATAAAGACTTATATGAACAGTAATTATTGGCATATTTAAAAGAGTAGTGATAAATACACTATGTGTAAGTCTTAAAGGCTTTAGGATATTCAAAAATATATTATAATACTTCATGATACTTTATTTAAATAACATTTTAAACTCTTAATTAAGAAAGTTTAAAACTAAATATCATCAAGCATGGATAGAAATAATCTAGAAATATATAAAAGTTGGGACTATTTTGAATATAAATGCCAAAGCAGTTCTATTATAGCATTTAAGAAACAT